>QYTT01095250.1:106255-134155 GCA_006980735.1 Dasypogon diadema
CAGTTTAAAGGTGCCTTAAAGAAAAATATGGAGCATCTTGTAGAACCTGTAGAAATGTTAAATACAGAAGAATTCAAATATATATTGAAAAAGGTATGGTTTTTCTGGAAGATACCCTCTTGAAAATTCCATGGAACCCTCAAAATAAGGTATGTATGTTTACAACTCAACTAACAACTATTCTTAACTAAAGAAATTGACCTATTCAATATGCAATTATAGTTATAATAATATACCTTTTTGTTTGAGTGATCAATCCGTGACTTCTGTTCTGTTCGAACACTTACTTCTCTTTCGCACGAACTGAATCTTCACGGAGAAAAATCCCTTTAGTCTAAATTGGGTGTGGGATCAAAAGAAAATACTTTGAGTAATTATTAGACCTAGGTATTGGTAGGTATTGATGGAAGGAAATTTAGGAGCGCTTGAAGTCCTTGAAAGGGGGGTCGTTTACCGTCTGTTGTGTGGTGTCGAAAATTAGATACCACCACTCTTTCTACTCTCTACTCACTACTCTCTTCTTAGTCGGATAAAAATCTCAGTAGTGTAGTTGCTGTTGTTATCGTTGTAGTTGCTATTGCTGACTCTGTAATTGTTACTATCTTTGGTAGAATTTTTGTCTATCTAGTGGAGATTGCACTCTAATTGTTTGTCTAGTTCTCCTGAGAGTAGTAGAAGACATTTGTTGTTACTATTGCCATTGGTTTCATTGTTAATGGAGAATATTGTGCTCGCCTAGGTTGTACGATGTAGGTTATGCATGCGATCCTGTAAGCTTATGTTTTATTGCTTGAGTCCATGAGACATAAGACGTTGCGGAGTCTTGATGCGTTACGCGACGATCAATTTATTTTCCTCCATAAGGGTTACTTGCAATGAACCCTTAAAGTTATTGTTATTACGATTCAGTTGAGCATAAGATTGATCGATTGAAGATGGGGACTGTTCTGAAGCAGATGACAGCAAAACCCACCATATTCAGTGTCATGGAATGCAATTAACGGACCTTACAGAGGCATTTGCATCCCAGCACCCGTCCAGTGGTCCCTTTAACTAGTAGTACCTTCTCTTGTTGACCTCTGTAACCACATATTCTAGGTTCTAACTATCATTTTCATGTCCTTTAAAATTTATTTACAAGCAGTTGTCGTTTAGTTGAGGCTTTAGCCAGGAGTAGAGAGCAGGAGGACAAACATGAGCTGGAGGAATTTTTAATGCCTACGACATCGAGTTATGGCACAAAATTATCCTTCGTTCTGTAGTTCATGTTGAACCACCATTTGCGGTGACACTAAAGATATGGGTAGCAATAATTGATGGGTTTTACAGGAATCCTCAATTTGAAATGTCGGCATTAACAATTTACGTAGAAAGTATTTCCAAGAATATGATAGTAAAGTCGTTCTATTATTTACATATCATTCCATAAATTTGGGGAAAATACAGAAAAAGTAATAAACTTATTGCAGACCCATTATAAATACATAATTCTTGCTCTTCAAGAACTTATATACAGAAAATGTGTTCCCTTGAAACCACCCCAAAGGATGACTATGGTGATATGGTGTCAAAAAAAAAACAAAAAACAAAAATGAAAGAAATTCCATTAGAAGTTAGGAACAAACCATAAAAACGACTTCCTTTGCTCCCACTGTTCAAGGATTAGGGTCTGTTCGGTGCACAGATTTATTTATCAACAAACCCTTTTGTATTTTTAGTAATATATTTTTGATATTGCTTAATAAATTAACCTTTTATATACATGATTTAACAACATTTATTCTTTTTTGATTTTTATATTTTCTGCAGTATATGTATAAGTGATAAAAATACAGATTTAGATTTCTTTAACATTATGTTGGACATGTGAAGGTGTCGTCAAAGCAAAATCCTAGGAAGAGTGAAATGATGAGTAGTTAAAAGCAAGAGTAATTGAAATTGAAAGGTTTTAACAGCATGTCGTAAAAGAGGGGTATTTTCTTTTTGTTTTTTTTTCTTCTTTACATCATAGCCCTAATTTGGTTAGTACTAGTATTACAGCAAGGAAATTTTTATTACAAACACCCAGTTATAAAACTAAATTAATTATGTAAATAAATATATGAGGTATGTAAACGGAACACGCATAAAACTAGTCTCTTTACAAAAAGCATATCCTCCACAGTAAATATTTATAAGAATGCTCAGATTCACACACTCCTTATCCGGCTACACAGAGGGTTCAAGCAAACTTATGATTTTAATTTTGAAAAAGAAAATGTAAAAAGTTGAAAATAAATTAAAAACAAAAACACTCTACAAAATTATAATTATAAACGAATTATTTTTTCGTGTATCTATTTTTATGTAAACTGTAGAGATATCTTATTTGGAAGTCATCGTCATTGTTTAAGTCCTTTTTGTTGTCCTCGTCCTTGCCACGTAAATATTCCAGAAACTGCTTGTAGGAAGGAACATTACGTTTGCCCACACTCCTCAAGATTTCACGATTTATCTCCACCTGTAATTGAAAAGAAAGAAAAAAGTCTGGATCAGAAATAGTTTTTGTGATGTGGGAAATAGTTTATGGGCCTATATACAACTATATACATAAAGAATGCCTGGAAATGATGCTGGGCGACGTGTCTAGTGTCTTATGTCTAGGTTTAGGGATTACAAAGAATCATTGCCAGTCATTAGTTCTAATGAGCTTCCTGTGATACTGTTTTGAGAGGACGTCAATATAGTGATGTCCCTCCACAAGACCAAGCAACCAGACAAATGAACTTCCCTTCATCTTTTGAGAATTGTCACCCCGGCACCATGGATTACTAACGTTCCATAGTTGTATCCCTTTGGGGTGTTTTTTGTTTTGCTCCCAGGTTTCGTAACGTATAATTTTCGCTTCTATTTTCATTCAGTTTATAGAGAGACATAAAAGGTTGATATTTTTGAATGGAAAATCTGAAACAATTTCAAACTCTAAGAAAATCTCTTTTAAGGGCTGCTTCGCATTAAAGTCTGAAGATGACAAGGTCGAAATTTCTACAATAAATTAACTGTGGTATTACCTTGGGACGCCAATATTGATGTTTAATCATTTGGTGATGGTGTGATGTCTAAGAGAATTTTCTTGCCATCAGTTGTTCGTTCTCTAGACAAAGTGGTAATTAATATTTGCTGCCATATTTGAGGAAAGAGGCTCTTTTTATGGTTACTGTTCTTTGATGTACCTACTAATTAAATAAATAAAGCAAAATTGAACTAAAAGTTCATCCCAGATAAAAAGAATATCAGGGAGGTTATTCTCTATTAGAATATTCTGAGTTTTTTCGTTTCGAAACTGCAGTTAATTTCTCACAATATTTCATTGTAATTTCGTTGTATTCAAGCCATCATAATAACCAGATGAAGGAATAGATATAGAAGATGGTAACTTGTTCCACATTTAAACAGTTCTGTTTAGAAAAGGATCATGAAACACAGGACCACAGATTAGAAAATTCATAAGAATAATATCCGGTGGAACGTAGAAATATCGTTATAGAACATAAAGCAACAAATATCACACCACTGCTCTAAAGTAACGATATTTGATATTACCAATTCGTCACCAATAAGCCTGAAGATGTTCTTTTTGACTGAAAGTTTTTCTTGAGCTACTTAGGCGGTTCCAAATATTCGCCATTCATTTTAATACACTTTTTACATCGTTTAATAAATGCTTCTATTCCACTAAAAAAGTTTTCAAAGTCCTTATCTTCAAAATGCTCTAAAACTGCTGCTTGCAGCTCCTCATCTGAAGTGAATTTCTTTTCTGGAAGACCAGCCTTCAAACTTGCGATTAAAAAATAATCGCTTGGGGACAGATCAGGACTTTAATGGCTATTATTGTTGCTTTGACTGAGAATAAAACAGTATTAACAATGCCAACAGGCTCATGCAAAAACATCTTAACATCTTGTGCGTTCTCTTTTTCGGCTACACAACTCATTGGGGATTTTTTTCTGGACCACTAAATTGCGGTGTGTCTCATGGTTCGATATTGTGTCCCCTACTTTTCAACATATTTATTAATACTCTGAAAATTTACTTTAACAGACATAAGATGGAGGGTACATGCTTCCAATTTACAACTAGTGAAAACGTTTACTTAAGGTGGAATAAAGTGGAGTATAATGGACCACAAATTGGAACAGTTTAGTTTGAAAATATTGTGCTAAGCACATTTATACAAATCTACAACATAAAAGTGTCTGCTCTCATTGAATCCCTAAGGGTTAGATAGAAAGGGAAATGACGCCGGCTATAAAGTTGACAAATGTATTCATAAAAGCACATTTTCTAAACTTGGTGAAGTTAGTGTATAATTATTCCCATCTGCCTCATACAATTCTCACATATTGTTTCTACCCCAAACACCATAAGCTTATTCCCTAAACTTTGACTTTATCAAGAGCTAATCATACGATCTGATTAAATGCCATCATTCTAGATTACCCTAGCATTACTTCCTCGTTCCTCAAGTTATGAGCAGTGCTAATAACTTCCTTAATTATATGAAAGAGGCGCAAACGCCATATACATTCCACGAGTTTTCCTACACTGCACGAGTTTTATACTTTACGAGGCAAGTATTCTTCTTTCCTGTTGCTAAGGATGCTTAGTTTAGGCAGTTTTAATTGATTGATTGCCTTCAATACCACCTGCGACAGCCAGTCAATAGTATTGAATCTCCTGTGCAACAGTATCAACAGTACTGGATCTCCTGTAACAAGCCCCTGAAAACGTCACAAGAACACCTTTTGGTAGACATGCAAATCCCCCAAATTGAAATCCAATTTTTGTTTCTTCCATGTAACAATTTCGCTGTTACTCTGTAACCAAAATGCCAAGCGTAGGTAAATATTCCCACTCAGAGTCTGCTCACTCCTCTATCTAATGCGAGGATTTACGAGAAATACTTTTGGTGCAAATGGATGATATGCACGTGGAACTAGTAATAAACTAACGCCTTCATCATCGTAGCAGAAGTCGTCGCAGGTTGGAAGTATATCACGTAAGACTTCTTTATTGAAAATGTTTACCTGGGATGCAATCTGGCGTATCCTATTCGGATGAGAGTGACTTTGCCTAGAGACAAAAATAAATAATGGTATGTGATGAAGGAAAGCACTTATTAGCTTCTTATCATTCAGAGCAGAATACCGGGTGATGGTAGATTAGCACGGCACAAACACAACTTGAATGGAATATTTGAGGGATGTGGTAAATATGGCCATTTCCCACCCGAACATGGATAAAGTTCGGAAAACTTTCGCACTCTGCAAGACACACAAAAAAAAATCTGTCCCATTTTCTCATCGTTATCGCCCCCAAAAACGAGATGGAAAAACGGAAAAAAGTTCATCAAATATGGAAATCATCATTTGTGAGCCTTATTTGAGCTTCGGTTGATTTTCTTAGACGTCATTCCGAAAACTCTCAACCCTTGTGTGTGTTTCCATTGTTGACTTGATTCGTAAAGGTTGACTTTACCTCAAGGAAATTTGTCCCCCCCATAAAAATAAACTTTTCCTATAAAAACTTTTGCTGACTCTATTCAGAGGTATGGAAGAGGTCGAAATTATCATTTCTACGAGATTGTTTCTACCGCCAACGTAGTGTTGCCGGCCCCTAGGTCATAATAGTTTTTGTTTACTCATTGCTCCACAACTGAAAGACCGCACAGTGAGTAGCCAAAATATTTCTCGAGATTATATAATCCTTTCCGAAGAGCCATAACCCATTATAAAGTGGGCGAATATTTTATCATAGGTGAAATGGAATTTAGGTAATTTCCTTTGAAATCCTAACAGGTTTCTCCTCGTCATATCACTCCCATCTGCTGGTCTTGTTGTGTTTGGAACATTCATTTATGCCCGAAGAAAGTATTGGAAGTTGAAATAATATGAAAATTCTACCGGTAAGACTCACCTGCTTCGTGTTCTCCCTCATCTGCCTCCGGGCAATTTCTAGTAGCAATCGCTGCCTCAGAACGTCAAGTGGATTCACAATTGACAAAGACGGCTTTGTTCGTTTTGTTAGCACAATATCATCCTGAAAAAGGAAAAGGAATTCTTGTTACTGAAATATGCTCAGGAAGCTGACGTTAATTCGGTTCTTTTAAATACTTGACATTTTTGGGCGAATGACCTTAGAATCGAGAACTGCTTCAACTCTTCGGGATTAATAAAATATTTAAGATGTTTTCCTATTTGCTTTGCGAGAGAAAATTGATGTTATGACGATGGTATGATATTTTCGGCGCTTGGGGAGGGGATGGAACACACGAACACACAAGGAAGGAATTTACCTGCCGTGAAATGATGTACTTAATAATTTGAAATACTGCGGAAGTATCCAAGATGGAGTTGTAAGGAAATAAAGGCAACATTGCGATGAATTTATCTTATCTTAACCAGTTGCTTCGTAAGATTATGAGCGCCTTATGGATGACTTCTTAAACTTTTCTCAGCCTGTCTTTTTTCTAGAATTTCGAATTTTGGTCCTTCAAATAAGCTTGGTATCCCCGAAGATTTTTCCCTTTGCTGCTTAATTTGGGAAAGAAGTAAGAACCACTGTGAGTGCTTGTAATGTGTTGCAATTCTTCATGACATTCAGAACTAAATAAATTTTATTAACCGGTGTATTATTTCGACAAAGGAACCTTTTAGTTTGCAATTTTAATCATGCTTGTTTCACTACTGTTCATCAATCTCGGATAATAACACTAGCCCACTCGCATTTCGACTGCCCCTCTTAATACTACTATATCCAACTTTTACAGACGCGTTTTTCCTTTCATGGGGTTGATTTAGTTGAACTCATTCAATTTATCTACTCAATAAAATCGTACGCTATAAGTTGCCGTGTTTTATCAAACTCTTGCTTCCTGTCTGATGTCATCTTCTTTCCCTCCATCACAATTTTCCCTATACGCAAGAGAATCTCTCCTGAACGCCCAGCCGATCTTCGACCTTAAAGCATATTGTGCTTTCTGTCAAAAGGGAGGAAACAACTGTTGACACGCTGGCAATCCGGTTTTTATCCATCTCATTCCATGAGACCACAATTCTAAAAATATCCTTCGATTACCATGGATTAGGATAAAATTACCACCCGAATTCTTTTAGATTTTTCCAACTTTAGATGTTTCAACTGTGTTCATTATGGCATTCTAATGCGGAAGCTTTTCCACAATTTTAGAGTTGGTATAACAGCCAAACATAAATTAAATAATTTCCTTTGAGGACGTAGTTCCGGGAGTTAAGGTTGACAATGCATTTTCCGCACTGCTGTCTTTATCATGTGGTGAACCACATGGATCCATATTGGGACCTTTGATTTTTAGTTCATTCATTGAAGATTTGTCAGTTGTTGCTGATAGTATAAACATTCATCTTTATGGTGATGACCTACAATTTTATTTGAGCCGATCAATCGGTTTCTTTGAAGATTATATAGTATGCATCAATTCTGATCTGGATAAAATCTTCACTTGGTCCAAAAATAACTATTTAGAGTTATGTAATGAATTAATCGAGCCCAATGTTCTATTCAGTGTGTTTTGAACAGTGTTATTTTGCCGATATCGTATAAGGTAATCCATCTCGAAGTTGTTCATCTGGTGGACTTCCAAGGATGTGGCTCTCGGTAAATATTTTATTACCGAATACTCGTTTGAAATTAGTAAAATTGCTAATTTTGCCACAATTTAACAACGACCATCCGGGGAGAACTTACTATTAATGTGTCCTTCACAAGGAATTCAATTTTTACAAGAAAAGCAGAAAGTATCACACAAGGTAGACGGACAGTAACAGAAGAACAAATCAGAAAATGGTACTATGACCTTTCCTAAAACCTAAAATTAATTGCTCAGGAAGATAATGGAAGAATCCAACAAGAATTTTAAATAATAAGGAACGCGTTTCAGTCCATGCCCAAAGGATACATTAATGGTATTAATGGTATTTTCAGGTAGAGAATTTTTTTCCCCTATGGTTGTTTTTTCTTATGTCGGTTACCCGGGTTGAAGGTGATAATCCTTTAAGGGGTGATAATAAATCATAACCTCGAAATTATTGGACTTACTGGGACCTAATGGACTTTAGTCTTCACAAATAATTAATTACGCTTAATTTAGATATCAACTAGAACTATCCTTCCCTCCGCCTGTTCCCGTCTTTTTTTCTTTTAATGAGCCAAGCTGCTCACTCAATACTTAGTGTAGATGTAGGTCTGTCACTTTTCTGTCTAAGTTAATTCAATCTCAGAACCAAAGATATCCTTTTGAGCAATTAATATTTGAACAGACATTTCGACATCACAACATCCAGCATCCTGATTCCCAGAGTTCATAAGATAATTTCACCTGCTCGCTCCCATTCTCCGTTCTGACCCAGAGTTAAATTTTCACTTCACAGGGAGTTCACAAAAGCTTTTGCCACATCCCAAAAGTCAAAGATAACTTAATGAATCTGATAATTTCCATATGTTAAAGTTTATTAGCTTCTCTTCCCTTCCACCCCCTTTCCTTTTCGTTTAGGTTTTCGCGATGGTGTAAAAGTCTGTAGCAGTTCAACCCCAAAAAAATGTAGGCTTCAATGGTATTAATCCTCCCATAATGAGCTTATTTTTAATTTTTAAAACTAAGTTTCCCTTATTTATTCTACTAACGGTATAATTGCAGAAACCAAATCCGTCGTACTATTGCCATCACCACCCCATTTGTCAGTCCGTCATGAGATTCAATTTCCAATTCAATCATAGAAATTGATCAATACTTGCTTTGGATATCACGTGTCCGCATACAAATAGACAAAAATCAATTATTCTCTTCTTACTATTATATTTTGTACAGCCTCTACATCATCCTCACATCAAAGTAACATATTAATCCAAATTCATGTAATAGGTCGATGACAGCTCGATATACTGAGGGATTTATGCTTTTAACGACTACGACATGCCTTTTATTGACATGAATTAGCCGACAGGCATTTTTCAAGCAGATGGACTTCCTATTGTCAGGATAATAAGTGTTCAGCAATAAATAGAACATTATACTTTCCAAGAACTACCTGTTGACATTCATTCATTTTTATTGTTATGATTATTTATTGAATGGCTGTTTGTTTCCCTGTGAGGAATGAAGCCATTTGGTAGAAAAAATATTATGCGTACTTTGGGAGAAGGGATGATTAGATTTGGAAGAAGCCGAAAGTAATTAGAAGTGTTTTGAGTATGATATTTATTATTTTTTATGAGAGGTAATCAAAACTTAAAGGGAATATACCATATTTACTGGAGATTAAAAATTGTCATAGAAAACGATGTGAGGTAAGATGAGGCATATCAGCTGTTTTGAAATTCAAAAATAATCTCTTATAATATCGAAGTATACCTTTTTTCATTGGTATCCAGTCTTAGAAAATAGACTTAACTGCATTTAATATATGAGTTATACTACTAGCAACAATTTTACTATTTATTGGGCTTTCACCAGTTCATAATTCGAAATTGCTCCTCTGGTAATCATATTGGATTTTCATGAAGCTCTGAATAGATATCACCAAAATAAAAAAATCAGTTTAATTCGATGCGTAATGTCTGAAAGACAGTATCATGCCTCCGAAGAGTTCCCTAGGCTGGCTCAGTCTAACTAAAGCAGTCTAAAGCATAACGTTCACTGGACTGTTAGCTGTAGACCTGAAGGAAACGAGACCAGCTCAAGGGATGAAAAGCACCTGTCTTCCATAACAAAGATCTAGGGACGACCTAGTCGCCTCACCTAGTCATTCGAAAGTTAATAGCTCAAATATCTGTCTTTGCATTGGTTTTTCAGATTTTACTTCGCGCCCAAGCGTTAGTGGCACAATCTCATGAACAAGGCTCCTGATCTATCGGGATACTGGTAGAATCAAGCGTTTTACGAATGTAAATGAGAATCTACTATCAATTCTGGGTCCAGGAAGGATACCATCTTTAACTGCAACTTAGAGTTTTGTTTCCTCTTATACCACAGTGACCAGGTAACTCAATGAAACAAAATAAATTACGTTTTTCGATGGAATTCAATTTCACTTTGGAAATGCATTCACTTTTTTAATGATCCATTGATTCACCAATAAAATACCATATACATTTATTATCTAAATTACTTGGGGGGCATTACGTAGAGGATATTCTCTTCAGATGCTAATTTGATCACGAACTAGATTCCATTCCACCAATGTAAGATATAATGCATCCAAATTCTGAAAAGATTGTGAAAGTGGTCCTAGGATATCTCTTAGCCAGTAACCACTGAGCCTACCTGTAAATCCGCATTAGTTAAGCCCAACTAAATATAATGATTTTCTGAAACCTTTTGAATTTTATCTAAATTTTCATTTTCTCAGTTCAGTTCTTATTGAATCCTTGCAAAATGCAAACAGCGATCTCCTAAACTCGAACAAAACCATAAAAAGTTAAAAAAGTAATCATCAAGTAATAATGGTTGAAAAATTCCAGCTTTGCTAAACAAAACTTTGTGCATGCATTCATAAAAAATGCTGTTGGTTCCATAATCGTTAAAAAAATCTTTCTTGCTCCAATTAATTCCTTTTTCACACATAGAGGCGTGCAGAGCAATTTAAATTTTCTTTAATATTAATTTTCCAAAATACTATGGGGTTCATTACCGTAAACAGCACAAAGCTTCTTTACCCACCGCCGTGAAAATTGAATCATGAAACGTTCGCCTGTGCCCATTAAAAAGTTAGCACCGTATAAATTGATTCTTTAACTACTTTTCTGCTTCACCTTCTGGTCAATGTAAACAAGGATATCCGACCATCCGACACAGATCCCTTAAGCGTATCAACTTTCAAACCCTATCACACCAAGCGATTTTTCTTCTCAAAGTGTTGGTATAGTATTCCAACTCATGGAGATGTGGAAATGGTTTCCTCTGCTGAATCTTCCATTTTCACACCATAGCATGCGGTATAAGACGTGTACAGATTGACGGGAATTTAACTCCACTTACCTGCATCAAACTTGAGTCTGCATACTCCTGGAACTCTCTTTGGGCTGTGCATACAAACTGGCTGGCGCAGAGAAGTGTCGTCACGAATGGCCAGAGCCACACGGTGGCTTTCATATTTCTGAAATGAGACAGGCAGTTAATTAGTGAAGTCACTACTCAGGTGAGGGTTTGTGGGTTAAAAAAATAAATAAATAAAATATGATGCAGTGCGTTTCATCAGAGAAACGGATTTTTTTTTCCACGTTTGCAATTAAGAGTTAATTACCATAAGTCTGAACTGAAGGATTTATTAAATGTAACGTCTATGACTGATTTGATTAGGAAATTTCTAGGAAGTAGCAGTCATTTTGAAATATTTAAAAAGTCTTAGCTACTTAACATCTAGAAAGGATTGTGAAGCTCAATAAAACGGAAGAAGTTCTAGCTAATTATATCTCAACAAAATGGAAAACTTTTTCCATTAAAAACACATTTTCCGATTGTCAAGAAAAGTGAGGATCTGTCAGAGCTCACGAAAGTAATTTGTTGCCATCTGCAGTTAACAGGTATTATTTTCCACCTGGTTCCGCCCCCATAGACTTAATTGTTTCTTGTACCGCTTCTTTGTACAAATGTTTAAAAACTGATGGTCTGGTTAATTGTTCCATGGACTTTTGTAGGGATTCATTAATTTCATCTGCAGAAATTTCATTCTTGGTTGGCACCTTAACAATTCCCTGACAGGTTGAGGTTTTTATTCGTTTCTTATGGGTTTCTAGGTGTAGAGTTAAATGAAAGTTGCTTATTTAAAAATTGTGGTATTTGATTAGAAAATTATTTATTATCTGACTGATATCTCTAGAACTAGATGATGTGTATATGGTCTCAAATTGAAAGCAGGAGATAATCTCTACGCGATAATACAATAAAATGTAGTGGGTTGCATGGCGAGGGGGTGTTCAACATTTTATTATTCTACCGCGTAAGGAATACATCCCCTTATCATTTCAGATCAGACACATACCAACATTTTGTCTAGTACTGGATATATCAGCCCATTTTACCTTGAACATTTGATAGTGTACATCGATGTTTGAAAGGATCTGGGAGGTGATATGGCAACTTTTTCACCAAGATCAAATTCATGCGACAGGCATACCATCAGTCCGAGTTGACCATGGTAGAGAGATTGTATACACGTTATAATAAAGCCAATAGCCATACAGTTCCCTGCCTTTTGAAAGAAGAATGCTGTCAATAATATTATCTTGGGCACAAGATACAAGGCAATACGGTAGATTATGCTGTGGTATATTTAGGAATAAGGTATACCCTGCTCGTTTTGTGGTACAGTATATGGTGCAGTATTCCCATTTCTGTCGAATTTAATGTATAAAACATTCTCGCAACAAACCAATATTTACTTGATCTCAGCTCAACATTTGTTCATTTATAGGAGGCAGGGTCGACACAGTCCCTCGAACGCAAGCCATTGGTAGATCCATTGATTATTTATCCGGCAGAAGAAGAAACATAAATATGATAGGGTACTGTAACTGTCCAACCTAAGCCTAGTAAAACCAAGGATGTATATGTAAAGGATTTGAGACATCAAAGCGAATAGTTCCAATCTTCCCTTGGTGGAAGGATTAAAAAAACTTTTTGCATGTGATTTCCCCTTTTATAAAACTTAAAACCCAGTTTTTTCATTTCTGCTTTTCAGGCTGGTGCCAGTCATGCTTATTAAATCTCTCAATAATTTTTGGATTTATCAATGTGTTGAGTTATAAAAAAGCCTTAAATTTCTTTGCCACATCCAAAACATTGTCTAATTCGGAACCTTTTTTTTGTATACGTTTTGAATGTTTTTGTTGAATGTTATACTTTTAAAGTTTATATAAGAGTTATCGCTCCTATTTCTAATCTAATCATCCTATTGATGAAATTGATGGAGAATTCACATATGTCCCCTGGGTTTTTTTTCTTTTAATCCTACGTATTTCATGTTAGCTGCAATGCACTTACCATAACCTGCCCTTTAACTACTATACAGACATAGAACTGGTGAAACTTGAAGGAGTCTTTAAGATTGATAAATTTCTTCAATGACTTCCTGGGATGCATAAGTAGGAGAAAGAGAATTTTATGATGATGAAGGGATCATTCTGTAATTACATCCAGTTTTCAATGTAAGGCAAAATTCAAATCTTAAGGAAATTTTTTGGGGATTATCGTGGATTCTCCGAAATCAAACCTTTAAAAATCCATAAATCTACTCCATACCATTGAAATCAGGGTTATTAATTTTTAAGATTTTCTAAGGATTGAGAAAAAATTACTTTTTTTTTAATCTCAGAAACGTTTTCCTGGATTTTATATACCCTGCTCCCTAGGCATAATAGAAAAAAGCTTAAGAGAAGATTATTTGAAATGGATCTACTGAAGTTGGCAGATTGAAAAATCAAATTAGTTAATCATTTTGAGAGATACGCTTGGATTACAGGAAAACGTTTAGTTCAGAAAATTCTGAATTAATTTTTAATATAAAGTTGTTTAAAAAATTAAAATAAATGAGCTTTTTTATGGAAGGGGAAATCCAAATCGCGGACTCTCGAATTGGAGTTGTGTCGGATTATCGACTAAAACCCCTCCATCCGATCCCCGAGAATACTAGCTCCGGAGGGTTTACCACATCAGTTTGGGCTAGACCTCGATATTTAGCTGCCCACTGGAGCACTTCTTGTGGTTTCTTGGTACTTTGTGAAAAGAGTATCCTTCACGAATTTGGGCAATAGCTCAAATATGAACCATACTATGCTATCCGAAAATTACCGGGCCAAGTCCGATACCATGTCTACTCTACCGTCCATCCATCATCGGACAGACGACAGGCGTATACACGGCGTCGTCTCTTCCATCCACACAGTACGCGCACTTCGGTGAATCGGCTCTACTTACCTAACTTAATGGAAGTAGTGCCGGAAGTATCTAATCCCGCTTAGGAATTGCGTGATATTGTAACTCACTTCACCATGTTTCCTGTTGAGCCACGATCCGTTCTGTGACAGTAATCTACGGTTCCGAACAAGCGACAAGTTGAGGATTTAGTGATTTATTTACAAAAATATAGCGACACCCCGACCTACTCTATCGGTACAGTCATTTTTGAAGATCATGAAATTTTGTAAGCCGATAAGATTGTCACTGACGTACGACCATAACCAAGCCTCCGAAACACAAATCACGTCCAGTGAAGAGTTATTAAAGATATTTTTACAGTACTAAGTTTTTTGAAAATTTCTTAAGCAAATATTTAGTGATTCAAAATCCATGGCATAGTCAAAAAGGTCCAATTGAAAAGTATGTCTCATCTACTGCTATTACCTTTAGAGGGTCAATTGAACCAACGAATGTCTAAAACTGTAGGCAATTAAAGTATTTTTCAAAAAGATATATCACTTGCACAAGTATCAATTTTGGATTGAATGGATTCTTATAGTATGCGCTCAGTAGAACACAACACGATTAATGAAATTGATATAAAATTTTATAAGAATATTTTGAGAGGTAATAGGTAGGTGGGTAGTAATCGTCCTTTTGAGATAAATACTTGGAAGACTTACCAAACTTGGCATCCCCACAAATTTCAATAGAATTGCCATAAATCCTTTCAATCAAAAATCAATCAAGAATCAAAAACAATGGACATTGATATTCACGATTTTGTGGATTTAAGAATTAAGGAACCAGGAATATTCAGATTTCTAAGAAGTAAGATTTGAGCGTTTATTTGATTCTAAAAATTTATTGTACTTTATCTTTTACTTTGTTATCAGTTTTATACGAATTATGTTCTGAAAAGAATCTCAAAAAATCTGAATACAAAATTATCAAATTTTCTTTTAAAATTATTTCGAAAATCTTTTTTTTTGGCAAGTTCTAAAAAATTTTAAAATCCATTTCCAGTGCGTAGATTTAAATTAGCTCATTAAATGTATCTTAAAATGCTTTTACTGTTTAGTGGATTATTTTTTAATGCCAAATTAAATCTTATACCAGAAATGAAGGTAAAAAGGACTCATATTTTGAATAGAATTCCCAAAAGGAAATTTATCAGAGACTAATTTTTAATTTTTATCCTCAATAATACTTTTAAAATATCTGAGAGTGAACAACAGAAATAAGATAACATTTTTTAAAGCAGTTGATATTGAAAGTAATTCAGTAAACCACTTGCCCGGAACTTATAAATGTGTAGCACATCTAAATCAGAATTACACAGAGTAGCACAATCAAAACTTCAAGTATAACATTCAGAAATTATGAAAAACACGTACCAAAGAAAATTATCACAGTAACCAAATTCCTTTAATAAAATTCTTAATTTGTAAAGTGTTAAAATTTGCGAACGAACAGCACAGAACAAATTTTTTCCTTTCTCGCCAAAAACTACACCAAAAACTTCGTAACACTAACCACAAAAATTTAGCAACTTCTTTTATTCAAAATTTTCCGAAAATTGCCGCCAAAAACTTTTATATCCGGCCGGATGCAACAGGCATCAAGTGAGAAATGAAACTCAAGATAAAATATCCACAACGTTCGCTTTTATTAAAAATTGAGGAGCATGCGTCCTGATTTGGATCACATGTAGCCCACGCTTTATCTTCCGTTTGTATCCTCACCTTTAGTCGTCCAAACTCAAAAACTTTTCTGAATTGCTTGAGAGTTGAAATTAGTGCGAAGTTTTCCATTGATTTGCACTCAATTTAACCGTGTCGACATTTTAATTGTCGCCATTAGAAATTGTCCACTCGACTAAATCATTTCGTTCATATCGGTCGATATACGTTTTTTATGCATATTAAATAAAGACGTAACGAGTTTTTCCAGCATCCATCGAGTTTCTGATGTGATCTGTTGAGGTGGATACAATTAGGACGGGTAGTTCCCCTTTGGAACGGAGTATTGACGTCAATATTGCTGTCATGCGAAATCTTCATCAATGCAAACCTCGTTTATAATCTTTCAAAAAAAAAAAAACGAAAAAAAACAGAACAATCGTAAATCCCATATGGTTTTTTGTAACAGTTTCGAAATCATTTGATGGGGTGGATAATTTGTGTAGGTAGCAAATTTTCAAAATAAAAATAGATTGAGAAGATTACTGAGCTATTTTTAATGACACGATGGAGATTTGTCCAAATAAAGATTACTGTCGATACAAGAAATATTTGTGGAGATGGAATTTTATTACAAATCCTAAAGGCCACTGGATTGATATTTTCTTTTCTTACAATAAAATCAAAGCTCAAACAATACCTCAGACTTAAGAGGCACAAGCAGAAAGAAGATGGCATCAAGGAGATGGTGTATAGTTCGTAGCTCATACCTCAAGAGAGAATGAGAGATGTTAGGCTGTTACACATTTATATTACATCCCTATACAGTATTACGAAATTTCATGGTGCAGCTAAATTTTGTATTTTTGATATAAGAGTAGTCCTTCTTGTAGAGGTGCCTGTCTTACGCGCAAGGAATATTTTACAAAGAATTAAATTAGAAATTCCATTAGAATAATAGAAATAAAAGTAGAAATACAGCCAGCGTTACGTCGGTCCTTCAGAGTATCGAGACTTGATCCTATTAACTCGCCATTAATAATAAACTTGGAAGCTAATAAAAAGTTCAAGCCTGGCAAACCATTAACATCAACAGCAAAACCACAAAACCAAATATCCATCGTTCGAAAGTAATGCTCTATATTAGATGGAATCAGAA
Source organism: Dasypogon diadema (assembly GCA_006980735.1). Classification (NCBI taxonomy): domain Eukaryota; kingdom Metazoa; phylum Arthropoda; class Insecta; order Diptera; family Asilidae; genus Dasypogon; species Dasypogon diadema. The sequence goes on from QYTT01095250.1 coordinate 123,069, forward strand.
AGATGTGTGGTCTATTATGATCTGCTAAAACCTGATGCAGCCATTACCCCAGTAATGGGAAACATCGACAACAACTAGTGCAGCTGAATCGAGAATTGAAAGAAAAACGACCAAAATACGCCAAAAGACTATCATTTTTTTAGTAAATTACTATCTATGCATTCCCGCTCAAAGCGATGGCACTAATTAAAGGTGAGAAGTAAACGTTTAAATCCGCTAAAAGCACACATCCCATTCCCATCAGACACGTAATCATAGGTTTTTGAGTGTAAAATTCCATTACTTTATGCTAAGCGCTTCATTCTAGGACACTCCCTGTAATCATATAGAATGAGTGGGTTCGTTTCAAATTTAAATATTTCGATGAGATGAAGAAAATTTCCATATGAAATTTGATTTGAAGACATGTACACGGATTCTGAGACGATCCTTCTCAGTTAAATCAACAAATTTGGAAAATTAAGGGGAAAATTGATTGCAAACATGAAATTATGAGGAAGGAAAGTATGAATTTCGAAACGATTATATTTATGAATCCTGCCTGATTTATGAATTTTGATTTTGAACGATTGTATCAACAATAGCAGCATCTAAGCATATTCTTTATACAAATTTTGTACTTTTCGTGAGGACGTAAATCAGGATACTTCCGCACAAGGCAGACAATATTTTGATTAAAAAGGGATGAAATAAAAAACTAAGTAGTCTTAATGTTGGGTTTCATTTGCAATAATTTAAAATTTCCAACTTTATGAGTCCTTGAGAAGTTTACAAATGATGTAAATTACTTTTGGAAAATGGATAAGGAATATTATGGAAAATCCCAAGGAATTTTAATTCACTTTTGCAAGAGAGCTAATTATAAATCTCTAAATGTGAAAAACAAGATAAGATGTGATTGTAGCGTTACAATTCACTGTAGTAAACTAGAATGAACTATTTAAAAGATAACTACTTGAAAACTAATTTAAATATTTTGGGTGGCACCCAATTAGATCACTTTACAAATTAATTTGAGTCCCAGTGCTGCTATTCACAATTTTGAGCCTCCCAATTAGTTAATTTGCGAGCTACACGGTCACAACAGACCTGACTTCTTTTCTTAGAAAACGCATTAATTCATTTTCCAAAGATCTATTATATCGGATGATCCAGTTCCACGAATATTGATAACGGAATGTTTCGTACAAGAATTTACCAATTGAAAAATCCTTGTACGAAACTATCGCGGCCAGTTGGGCCTAGCTAATAAAAATCAATAAACATAATAGGATAAAGACAAATTGAAAACGGCAATATTAGGTCGGTGAACATAAGCAACAGGATTCAAACGGCGTTAAAAACTCTTGATATCATCAACAAGAAGGTGCCTTTTGAGTTTATCCCGATTCATATCATTCTCGACCGAGGGTTCCCTTGGAGTCGATAAGACGGAACCTCTTCCGCGCTGTGGAGACTGGAGTGTCGGCTAAAATCTGGGAGTTTTTGGAGATATGGATAATATTGCCGAGAATATAACCAGACCATGATTCATTCAGTTCTTTTTAGAAGAGCGGGTAAATCCAATCAACGGACAGATTGTTAGACTCTCAACTCGAACTACCAACTAAAACAGCCCCCATCAATCTTCGAAAACTCCAACCCTTTTGCCACATTATTTCGAGCTGGACTCCGAAAGTGCCTTCCACAAACCTTGCCACTAGGTCCCAGTGGTCAATGTTCTTCAGCATTAATCTCACTATGCTATCACTAGTGATAATAGGCCCAAATTCAGCTGCTCTCTCGTCCGGCTGCACTCAAAGAATGCATGCTTGGCGTCGTCCCAGTCATCTCCACAATAAGGACACCCTGGTAAGACACCTCTACCAACTGTCTGGTAGTCTACCGTTCTCTTTCCTCTCTCTTTCCATATACTGAACGTGTAGGATCCTTCTGCTTTTCTGTTTTCGCTCGACCTTAGTATTTTTAATATAGATGACCTTCCTTTTCATTGCACCCTAAATAAATATGTTGTAAAACGTAGACTACAAGTAATTTACTTTCTTTTCTGCAATCTCTTGATTCCCAGAATCCTTGATTTCTTCCTTTTTCCTTATTTTCAGTAGACAAATATCTTTTTTTGAAAAGATTTTTGCATGGGAATTCTTTGAATTTCACTCCTCCTTTATGGAAATGAATCATTGACTTTTCATTTGTCAAGAATATAATACAAAGATTGTGGCGTTCATGCAGACAAAAATTTTCTTGCTTTAATGTCGAAAAATATTTTTCACTAGAAAAATTTTACGAAGAGTAAGGACATATACTTCAAAGCTACAAGAAAGTCCGTGCAATGAGAAACACTAATATCCAATCGGGAAGTATTTCCAGTGATTCTGTCATCAAATTGTCATCACTAAAAAGGGATTATTTTGAAATGAAGGATACAATAAAAGTGAATATCCTTGAAGGACTTACGTATATAGTTTGGTTCAGAAAAAGTGATTGATTGAATCTAATTGATGAATTGAAAAGGGTATGAATGCCTTGAATAAGTAAATACTTCAATAAGTTGGAACATCAGTATGACTATTGAATGAACGTAGATGAAAGAGGAAATTATTACAACATCTACAAAATATGTGCAGAGAAGCCTATTCTAGGATTTTATTTTAAAAATTTTGTCACAGTTGAAGAACTTACTGAAATGTGGATTCTTTATATAACTCTGGTAAACTGAAAATTTTTTTCAGTTGTGTGTGAGTATTAATAGATCCGATATGGTAATTATGGAAGCATTATTGTGCTTACCACCCTTTAGAAAAACTACAAAACTACTGAAAAGGAGGCGAAAGCAATGAAGTACAGAGTCATGTCAGATGGATACGGGGATTGGAGATTCAAGAGTCACATTTCTCTATTTGATAAAATAAAATCCGAACCAATGTTGGATATGATGTCAGACAGAAAGTTAACCAAATATAACTTCTGACTACCCTTCAGAGTTAACATATCGGACAGGGAGGACGTGGTTCCCAACCATGAAAAAGAGCCCTAATCTGGTACACGGATGGCTCTAAAACCGAAATGGCAGCCCCAGAATAGTACCTAGCACAGCTGTGGGTAAGGCGTGAAAAGCGCTATAATCCCTATGCAAGCCATCTTATCCTATCCAATTGTCGGCTAACGACCGTATTATTGTTTCTGTCTTGCTCGGGTTAATATTGAAACCCTGTTCCTTACACCACTCTCTCACCAGCCGGTGTACATTCCTCATGATATCCATGGTGTTAGACATATACTTCATCCCCTGCCTCCAACGATCATCATCCCTCATCACGCCCATTCCTGCAAATGAACTTTGACATTCCACAGTAAAGGAAATAACATCCCTTAATTGAACATCCTCTTTTCACCCTACCTCTAGCACTTCCGTGACCGGTCTGTTTCGATATTAGGATGCCATTGAAGTAGTCTCCCAGTACCTACTGATGGCCAGCAAAGCAGGCCTGGGTTTGAGATTTCTCGGACAGAATAACAGGCATTACAGAATATACTGAACAAAAGTGGCCATAGTGTAGAACCTTGTGGAATGCCACAAAGATACCACAGATTAAGGAATCTTTAATAAACAAATTATTTTTTTGATAACTTTCTTGATGTGAAATCTTTTATCGCGAGGTGGAAAAAAAGAATAAAATGATTTCTATATTTTCTGCCAAATATAAATGTTATTTTAGTGCAGGCTTGACATAATAGTCCCATTTAAAAGAAGCGACGAAATAGATGTTTTCGTGTGCAGCAGAAAATAACGCTTTAGTTCAACTAAGCCTGCATTGAGTCGAATCACTAAATCTTTTATTTGAAATTATGCAGGTCAGATTTCTTTTGCACAGCATTGGTAAACCAGCAATAGAAGACATTGTACCATATTATTATGTGGTAACAATATCCACAAAGAAATATGAATCTAGAAATCATAAAAAGTAAATTTATCTCAGGAACTCTCCGCAGACTGATTTAGAAACTTTTTGAAAGCATCGAATGAGTAACACGGTTCGCCGGAGTAATCGCTGTATGATTGCTTTTTACGAACTCCCTTTTCTAATAAAAAAAAGGTAATTGAACGACCCTCCAGAAATAAAAAGTTTTTTAATTTTAACTCCATCCGAGAAACTTTTCAAAGGTTAGGAGAAATTAATTGATGATTTACCACTACGTGCAGCTCCAATATAATATTACGTAGTTCGTCAATCTATAAGGTACAAGTAAATGGACCAAAAAGCGTGAATTAAATTTTACATCCCGATAACCATACAGCAGGTAGCAGGCAAGAAAATCGAATCCCCATCAGTGTCATAGCAGACTTTACAGCTTAAATTTCGATATCATTGCACACAGGATCTCATAAACAATCTAATTATGTAAATACCAGCGATTACTTGATTTTATCGAGATACGTTATCAAAGCCAAAGCTGGTGCGCAATATGCACAGGGAATTCCAATAAAAGCTTTCCTCTGCTAGTGACACCCATGCAGTGCATGCTTATTTTCATTGAGATTTACAGCCTTATAAATATCAATTTCGGTATCAAAGTAATTTTCGCAAATTGAATAGTAGAAAACAGTGTCTTCCGCCTTATGGATGCTGGGATGGGATGGGATGCTGGATGCTAAATATCTCAGATAATCAAGTCATCCAGTAAGTTATAATGGTCTCCGAGTTAATCTTGTCGTTAAATTTTTAATGGCAAGACAATTTAGTTATGATGATGTGACTCATTGCGTACAATCATTAACACGACGTTTACTTTTATGCGAGGAAATTAAAGCATTTGTTGTGGAACATAACGCCTAATTGTAAAAATGTTTAACTTTTGTGTGATACTCTCAATTTAATGGACATTTTATAGCTTGATGGAGTAATAGAGATAAAAGTTCAAGAGGCGGATGAATGTTTTAAAATTTCATGATTTGGAAGAGTGAAAATTAAGGCGACTACCCAACAAGTGTTAGTCTTTAACACCCTCAATATTTTACGGCAATTCGTATTCGTACTGGTCTCCCAAAAGGAAAATTAAAAATCTATCAGGGCCAACACATTATCCATAGAAAAGTTGTGATGTTGTCCACCAAAAAGGGTAGAGAAAATTTATCCAAGTCAAAAGTAAACATTTGTATTTGAAGTTCACTCCATTAGCCTTACCTTAGGTCTAGGTAAATATCTCATGACTTTACCTCTGAACACATCGAAATACGTAAATATCTGTGAAAAATCTGAAACTCCAGATGGGGCAAAGGACTAACACTGTTTACTGATAAGCCAACCAGAAAATATCTTAAAAGAAATCACTCGATACAAATTGTAGTCATGACGTCTTGAAACAAAATCTAATCAGATTCGTATTTACCATAAATAAAAATGTTATTTATATTGTTCTTCAATGAGGGTGACAGGATTTATGTACCTTGGATGAAAATATCTAAGCAACAGAATGTTGTTGGGCAAGCCATATCCATAAACGAAACTCTAACTCTCAACTACAGGAACTTATTTCTTACTTCTTTTATCACTAATGTTCAGGAAACTTTTTAGCTCCCTTACTAAAGAAATCTTGATTGGCAGACATAAAAATGACATTAATTTTTGCTGAATAAATAATATGGTTTGCTAACGGAAATGATTGTGATAGAATAAAAAAAATAAGAGATGGTATTGATAGTAAAACTATTCTAATGCTCACGATCCAGCTCTTATTATACTTTGGCAACGTGACTGCCCTTTCGAAGACATCAAAACTTTTAAAATTTTTTGACCCTTCTTTTGAAGTAACCTTCCTGACTAAAATTTCGTTATTTCATAAATCCTTCAACACGAAACTCTTCAACCAATAAGTTCTTAGTATTTTGTCTATGGCCTTTCTTGTTCACTGATCTTGGCGTTGACCCTGGGTCGTGAACCCCTCCCCTCTCCCCTCCTTTGTGAAGAATTCATGGTATTCATTAGTGGTGTTGTCAATTTGATGGAAGACTTCAAAGTACATGAATGAATTATATATTGTCGAAAACAGCGCCGACCGAAATTTTTCGCGTTACTTTTGTCACCTGCTTCACCATCATTAACATTCCAAGTCTACAAGTAGACGCAAAACCGCTCGGGTAGCTCTGCCCCATCTCCATATGAAGCAGCTAAAAGAAAGAAGACGGCTGAGAATGGGCAACATCCTAAGATGGACGCGACTCCTGGGTCAATAGGGTTTAATAGACTCAAGACCCAGATCACCATCACTGGATCCATCATATTAAGATGCTCCCAAAGGTAGCAGAATGGGTATGGGTATGGAATCCAATTTTCCGGAGAGGTTGCTAACTTCCAAACAGCTAGAAGTCGTAAGGGAAGCATTCGCAAAAAAAAAATACTGGAGAAAAAACGGATATGGTACAACCAAAATAATTTCACTGCATTCTCATACCGGGATAGATGACCTTCAGCCGCAAGAACACCTAAGAGAGGCTGAAGTCGACAGTAGATGAGGTCAAGCCATGAGAAGGAGCTAATTTGTGAGGGTGGTAGAGGATAACAAAATTTCTCATTCTAAAGAATAAAAAACTGGCATACGTTTTCAGTGAGAAATCAATGACATATTCGTTTCAACATAGAAGGATGGCATGCAAGACAGGAAGAAACTAAGAGTCTACAAATTTATCAACTGGTGCTCCTACCGCCGCCGACTAATTGGCGTAAGCCTAACGTTTCGTTTGAAAAATTTAGGCATCTATCAGTGAATGAACTCTCTAACAATGTCACAATTCTTAAATTTGAATTCATTGTCAAGAGTCGTCTAAATTCAATTTTTCATGATAGTATATCTCCTAAAATTTCTTTTGTATTGAAATAAACCCGATAGACGTACTCAGATTTATGACACATGCGTATCCTAACCCAAATATGCTTGATTCACCCCAACCTGAACTTCACTAACTTTAACATGAAATTCAGATATACTTATTTCTCTGTCCTGATAGTGTTATGTCCACATTCAGAGTCTTTCCTTGGAGATAACTGACTAATATTGGAAATTCCCTAGGTCCTCCTTGCTTTTCTCTAAAAAGGAATAAATTGTGTACAAATTTCTGGAATTGTCATTTTCATAGTGGCTGGAGAATAACTGCAATGACTTTACATAACCCTCATAATTCCCTTTTAATTACGCTACACATCTGTAAATAGCAGGACCAAACCTTTTTCCAGCAAACCATCACATTAAGAGGGCCTGTTAAAAGTTCATTAGTGCCACAAAGTTTATCAAGTTGAACCATGAGAAATCGAGAAAGTTTTGTAATTTTTCTGAAAAAAAAGTATTTTACCATATAAAAACAGCCTCGAGAAACTTTCTTTTGTGTTTGTTTACACACATTCAACTTAATCAGATTTCAGTTTTGGGCCTTTTAAATTTTTCAAAGAAATATGATTTTTGCAAGCATCAGCTTATCCCAAAATGTGGTTTAAGTAATGGGGGAGGGGATAAAACTCTACGGACAAATGGGAAATTTCAGATAATATTTTTCTTTTAACGGATTTTTTGAAATAGGTACTCCTATATTTTTCTCAAAGCTATCTTATTCGAATCGGGTCACTATACTTAGATTTCAGTTGTTTTTATTAAATTAGGTTGGGTGGGATGTATTTACATATTTATTTTCCACCCCTTTCCAAAACTTTTTATTTGTTGAAGAAGTGACAGTATGAGAGATAACTATCTTTAGGTTACATCTAAGAAAACCTTAATTTTATCCCCTTATCAGAAACTGGTTGATTCAATAATTAGTTCAGTAGTTCCCATGTAGACTGGATTAATGATCTCGTCTATAGAAATTCATGTGAGGAAATTAGCAGCCATCTGCTAAACTTCTGTTTTTGACACAAACAACTATATCCCTCTATTTGAGATATTAGATATGATTGCTTCAGAATTTCAACTCAAGATTTCACCAAGAGAGAATTACGGACCTCGCTCTGTAATCACTCCTTTAGATCATCAAATTTTCTACAGAAGTCAATCGAAAACGGAAGATAGATTTGAGCCGAGCATCGTCTGCAAGATTCTGGGAATGCAAGTAGCATTGTACTCGGAAAAGGATTAAGACTATACTGGAGGCAGGCAAATATTTTCAGAATTTATATTCCCAGGAACTGAAAATTGCGATTTGCACGGCTAGCCAGGTAGCTATCAGAGTTCTTATGAAACCCTTAGTTTTTTCTATGTTGGTAAAGAACTATCCACTAGGTAATCTGATAGGGACTCCCCTAGGGAGGAATTAGGAAGTATTGAAATTTTTATGGTAAAAACTGCAAAAAACCTTTTGACGACGATAAATTTAGACAAATTTTGATAGGAAAAAAAGAATTCACAAAAATGAAATGAAAAATTATGCCGAGACGTATATTTGAGATACTTCTAAGTATATTCCCCCAAAATATCATGCAAGAGAGGGCACAGTATACATCGCTATCTCTCTATAGTTTCCTCCTAATAATCTCACAGTTGCATCTATAAAAATCATCTCAAATCCTTCCCAGGAGAGTACTGAATAGCAGTCCCAAACTACTCATTATGGACTTCAAAAGAAGTTCTCCTCTGCAATGACATGGTATAATGTAAAAATCAGGAAAGAAAGAGGTAAAAGTGAGATCTCCCGTGGTTCATATTCATTCCTCAGGAGATCTACAAAATTAATCTTAGAATGTTTCCATTTCCTACTGGGTAATTATTTTCGGGACCTCAGGTCACAGTACAGTAATGAGAAGGTAGACGAAGTGGTACAACAAGAGATGACCCTAGCTACTCACCTACGAGAATAGCTTCTAAATACCCAAATAGGAAAGATCATCTATGAGCTGTACTTGAAATAAAAATTAGGGAAAATGAAATTGATTTTGTTTTAATTCAGATTTATCTACTTTCTCGTCACCTAGAAACGAATATGTAATTTCTTTCTCATTTAAACTTAGAATTATCCAGGAGACTTTTCTTGTTCCCTATTACATCAAGTTCAGAGCCGTCACTTCAGTCTTCCCTTATTTAAATGAACTTAAAACCAAAATTCCTGATTACGTTTCTCCGTGCAACCAATTGAAACTAAAAGAACTGGAAAATAAGAACTTTATGTTTAATTCAGAGCTTTTCAATTAAAATATCTCCGAATTCTATCTACAAAGCAAAAGAGTTAAGAATAAGAAGCTTAAACACGATTAGATATTCGTATCTTAAGCAAGTATAATTGGATGCAAACAACTCCTTTATGCATCTGACGTATCTACTTAAAGAGTGAAGGTTTACAAAAAATTTACCTCCGAAAGAACTGCTTTTAAAAAGGGAACAAAAATATTTAAACATTGGATATAGTACGTTGAGTACGTATTTAAATAAAAAAATTTAATAGTTTTCACAAAAGAACTAGAGATTATGGTTTTTTCTAAGGAAGGATTGTTCAGATCGTCCTTTAACCCACATTCGTGATACTATGCTTTCTATACTTGGTTAAGTTGAAGATTCAAAAAGAAAAATAGAAATTAAACCTAATTTGTCATTACACTTTTTACCTCTTATTCTCTTACTTATGAAAATATTCTCTGAGAAAATTAAAACACCTTTGAAGGAAAGATTGTTTTCTAAAACAATTTAAATATCAAACGTGCTGCATCTAAAGTAATTTTGTTTCTGTAGAAAATACTTGAACGTAAACGTTTTCATATTTTCAATTTAATACCTTTCAACGATTTAATGATTTAATAGCGCGTGATTTCATTCAGCCCGCAAATCAATGCCACAGGAAATATTATTCAATTTTCACCTGATTATTATTTCCTTTTAATATAAATTCCGAAATATGGCAATATTATGAACTATAAAATGATTTAATTGAATGAAACCTTCGGATTAAGGATTTATGCACGTGGATTCAACGTTAACATCCCATGAAATCGATGGTTGTACATACATTAATCCCACAAGTAAACATGCTTAAAACCTGTTGATGGATATGTTGATTGCGTTTCTCTGTTATCTCTGTGAAATTTATATAATATTTTAGTATTCTGAAAATGTTAAGCAAAAATAACTAAAATTTTAAACTTGATCAAAAGTTTCGCGTCAGTTGTTGGGTTCCCATATTAGCCATACCCTTTGAGAATTGCATAAGTTTTTGTTTTTTTGCACAGTTGCCAAAAGATAAGTGGGTCCTCCTGCCCCTTTTGAAATCTTCCTCCCAATTGAATATGTGTTACCGACTGTTCATATAGCTATCATTGAAATATTCGCACAAATTTCTGGAGCAAGATACAAAGTTATCAGTTCTGTGAGCCTCCCATTTACCTTGCCAAGGCTTCAAAATGCCCATACTAAACAATTTAAGGATGCTTTTCATAATGATCCTTCGAACTCATACGAAACCGATTGGGTTCGTGGTACGTTACCTTGGACATACCTTGGAAATTTTAACAACAATGTCATAGAAAATCATGCATTACTCTTTGATGGAATATTCTTTTAGTGATTCATTGAAGATAATCTACAAGAGTAAAAATAAGGGTTATCTTTGAGCTTTGCTAAGATATTCGAAAAATCCCAGAATTAAGTATAAGGGTGTCCTAAAAGAAATGAAGAATACAATTAACATTCATTCATGCATTCATCAATGATTCCATTTCCTACTGTTTCTTTATTTTAATAAGCATCTGAGAACTTTCGTTCAGTATTCAAAAGTAAATACAAATGAACAAAAAACTCAAATAACTCTGATTTTCCTTAGTTATGATCTGGACCCATGTGTTTCAGAACAAAAATTCTGCTATTATTGGAATCTATTTTACAGTAACGCAAAATCACGCTTCAGAAAGTCTGTTATGTAGTCAAAATAAATACCTACTGTTTCGGTATAAATTTCATCTACCGTCAAAATATTCTCATAATGTATACCAAAATACTATCAAAACTCCAACACAGCAAATAATATTCCATTTCTCCTCTTAGGAGCGTTATGAGATGTCTATTGCCTATAAATTCTCTTCATATTGAATTTCCCAGTAGAATATTGTCTTCCCGAT
>QYTT01095250.1:137698-157955 GCA_006980735.1 Dasypogon diadema
AGCAACTGTTGCAGATTCCAAGAATTTTATATAATTTATGCTTGTCTGGACCAACCCTATCATCATGGCATAAATCTTGACACAGCATTTTCCAAGCTTTAGATTTTTCTATGTCACAGCTGCTCTCAAGAAAAGAATTTTTACAACAGGAACAGTAGAAATATATTTCGTTTAAATTCCTTGTAATAGATAACATTTTACGTATGACTATATATATAAATTTCTCATACAGCCTCCTGTGATAGCATCAAAAGTGTGTCTTTCATTCTTAATTGAACACTTCAAGGAACGATTTTTAAGGCGGACCAGAACCGTATCAACCTCTCTGTCCCGGTAAATTTTAGAAGAATTTAGTATTTCTGGATTCATAGATGCCTCACTCAGTTTATTATTTTATTTTTGGGGAATTTTTGGAATCTCTAATTCGGCTTTCAGTTACTAATGAGAGAAATTCTTGTGCAAGTCAAGAAAGGAACATTTCAAAGATATAAAAAGAAGTTTTCGAGAAAGTCTTTTGATGTAATAATAATTTCCGTTCATGCTCACTGAGTGGGCTAAGATTTTGCCTACATTTTCTGAGGAAAGACAAAATGAAGGCATATCAATTTTTTTTCTTTCTTGGAGTAAGTTACTTTTTACAGTATGTAATAAACCCGAGGTAACAATTTAAGATCATACACCGACACATCAGTGAGAGCGCTCTAATTAAATTACACAGCAAGCGGAGTAATACTCTATAGGTTCTCGAAATGAAGGCTACAAAACAGATAAGAATCCCCATAATAAATTGAATTTAAACCATCTAAAGTTCAGAAGGAGCAGTGTCCTACTGAGTTACCCGAGAGCAATAATACGATATTTAATCTCATGGAAGAGCCAGAGATTCATCCATGCATGCTTCATTATCTAGAAACAAAGGAGAGCACCAGGATCAGAACACGCGTTATGGAAGAAAATGGCTGTCTGTCTGTCTACGGCAGACCGACCTCACCTTTGTAAGGGTGGATGCGTAACTGCTTCTACGTACTTAACTTTTAATTCTCCAGAATCAGCCCTGCAAGGCTATTGGAACTGGATTATAAGCGCTCCGGGGAGTGAAAAAATACGGAATTGATAATTGGGAGCAATGCTGACTAATCAATGCAGTAGCAGGGATGATAACCTCAGAGCAGAGACGCTACGGATTTATGTTTGAAAGAAACCTGCACAACAGTGAAATGGAGCCAACTTTCGTCGACGCCATACATGACTCTATGCAATAGCAAAATTGCTGAAAGATTGGCAGACTAAAGGGTGATGGATCGACCAACATTGTCTGACCACAGAACTGTATAATTTCTGGTGGGATATGGATTCCAAAGAAAGGAGAAGGAGAAACTTGTAAGGATTCCTCGGATGATGAATGTAGCAAAGTACACCGAAATATTAGAGTAGAATCTGAAGGAGGGGTTTGATGAAAACTATCAAAACCATAAGAAGTGCAGAGTCATAGATGAAGATATTAATATCAGCTATTAATGACGCATTTCCGAAGGCATTCTTACTTCCATAGATTATCAAGATTCCACTCCCTGGAAGGAGAGAAGAATCGCAAACGTGGGAGTGGTGGTGAATTTCTTTCTCGACGGCTTATATATCAGGTGCTATTGTTTCTTAAATTAATTATATTATTGTAAGTTGCTCGTAATCAACTGAGCAATCAAATTTTAAATCAAATTAAACCTGTACAAAATATCTACTTTCAAAATAACTTTATAGCCAGTAAAATTTCTAGAGAATCTCGAAATTTTGATGTTTCCTCTGATAAATACCAACCGGGTGGGAATGTCAGAAATTCAGCCAGGTATGCCAGGTTACAGTCTAAGGCATATAACCCTTCTAGTCATTCGTTTCTATTCCTGAAATAGTTAAGAAATATACCTTCCTTTATGCACACAGAAGGAACCTTCTGTTTTAAATGTATTCAGGCATTTATCCATCATCAAAGATGTGGGTGAAAGTTCAATTTTCTTCGTTGACCTGAATACTTTATGAGTTCTAAAATATTCCATACAAAATTTAATGATAAAGAAACATCTCTAATTTTAATTATAATCAGTGCACAAAAAGGAAATTTAATTTTGTGACGCGAATCACATTTTAACGCTCGATGTAAGTAATTCGATACAATTTGTAAGGCAATTTGTTTCCGTGATTATCTTTTACAGAAGTGTTGATACGCATATACCAGAGATACACATATCCAAGTTTTGGTGTGTTTTTTGTGCATGAAATCATGCACTTCCTCATCAGCATTATAAAAATTTTTCCTTTAATGAGTCGCCACCCGACCTAATTAGACGAAATGGTAATGCAAACAGATTCCCTGGTGGTTTCTCTTTTTTTGGTATTTCCCTTGTTTTTGTTGTTTTTTTAACCAGTTCCGGAGTCTGAATTTTAAAACAGAATACTTCATGCACTGAAAATTTTATATAAAGCGTGTTTGGCATAACTCCAAGAGGTAACTGAAACAATTTTATACGACATGCATCTCAAAGTGTAATAATATTTTGTGAAAATTACAAAATATTCAAATATTTGCTTTTTTTATTACCATTTCGATGGGTCTCAATTTACCTCCCGTATATATTCTCGTACAAAAAGGTTTCGAGTGGAGATTCAGGAATTATTTTTTTTATTATCATTATTATTGTAAACTGCCTCAAATGTTTTTATAAAACAAAATTATTTAATTTATCCTTGAATATTTTTCTTTGTAAGCAAGCAATTGTAGCTATTCCCATGCATTACAGAATCGAAGCAGTAATGCTTACATTTCCTACTGGGAACTAATACGATAATGCATCGCATTATTTAAATTATATCGAAGATACTACCACATAAATTAAAAGATAGATTTTATGTTAGAATTAAATTACTAAAAATATTCTTCATCATGCTCCTCGAGCTTTGAGAAGCAACTAAAATTTCATGAATCAATCCACATTCTTGTCATCTATATACTTTTTGTTTTCGTATGAAAAAAATAAACACCAATTCATCAGATGACTTTCTTATCAGAAAGAAAATTTTCCCATTGTAATGTGTTACTTGTTTTTGTTATTCATTACAAATTCAAACATTCCTTTTCTCCATACTAAACACGTTTTGCAAAACAAGATAAAATTACTTCTCTAACAAAAACGTAAACAATTTCGTAACAAAGCGTAATGTTTACAAATAAGAAAGAAAACAAAGGGAAACTCAAAGAATATTTAGTACTGTAAAACTCCCTCTTAAAGGTCCATTATTTGTTCGAATCCCCAATGTTTAGAGCCATTTCAAATGCTTTTATAAAAATGATAGGACTTAGGTACAGTGAAAAAATATTTTCTCATCAAGTCGAGGAAGATTTTCGATAATAAGATAAGTAAAGTAAGTATTTTCTTGTGACCAACAACTCCACACAATACCTATGTCATTGCATCCTTATCCTAATTACAAAAGGACGTTTTTATAAAGTGCGGTTATAAAAGTAAAATGCTGTAAGATACTAACGTTACGCAAAGATACTTTACTTATCATCTTCCACGTTTTTTTTTCGGAAAGATAAAATATTAAAAAATTCCCAACAAAAATCTCTATCAAAATATTTATCAGCCTACTGTCCATGCACATAATCAAAACACATGTGGATCAATTCCAAATCAGAAAAATTTCCAAACGAAAATCAAAAATGACGACTATAAAGTGATGACCACGAAATCAAGAAGTAATCCGATCGTCAAAGATCTGTTAAAAGTCGACTTGAACTGACGTCGAACCAACCGAGAAATTCAAATCCAATTCCCAGTCGGAGACCGATAAATGGTGTGAAAAAAGTAACGTCGAAGATGGTGATCGGTTAGACTGACACTGTCTGGTACATGAAATGATTTAATGACTCCCTCGGGACTCCTGGGTAAACGGATTCACTGGCGCTGGATGTTTTCAGTTAACGGCGATCATCAGAAGTTGCATATGACCGTAGACCCCTTATCAAAACATAATTAAGAACTAATTTAGTGCAAAAATTGTCATTATCAATTTATGGTCGGGTATGTTTGGATAGGATCAGATTTAAAGATTTGTAACGGCCGTGCAGGGTTCAGTTGTTAGAAATCTGGGAAACTGAAAACATCAGACGCCATGGATTTTTTGTCCAATGGATTTCATCAGTTGTACTCTGAGCTGGACAACGATTTTACTAGTTGGGACTACACCGACACCAGTTCAACACTTGACGGATTGAAGGTTGACAACATCTTTTCGAGTGATTACTACGAATTCGTGGATGATCAGGATGCTTTTACACTAAACCTAGAAAATCCTAGAAATTCATTTGAAGAGTTCCAGAGTGAATTTATACAAGACTTAGATTATCTTCCGTGCAGTGATTTACCAATCACCGATTTGGATAATACTTTCCTGGAAGATTACGTGGGATTACCAGAACTGACGAACTTCTTCTCAGAAAGGACACCGTTTTGTAATGATTCGTGTAATTTGTTCATTAAAGAAAGTTCAGAGAGTGTAAATAAATTCTCACCTGAACCTGAACCTGATCCTGGTCCTATACCATCGCTTCGGACATTGACAGATCCAGAAGGTGAAAAAATCTTTCCGTGCACATATGGCACCTGTTCAAAAGTATACGCAAAACCTGCCCATTTAAAGGCACATCTACGACGACACCTGGGTGATAAGCCCTACGTTTGCAATTGGCCAAATTGTACCTGGAAATTTTCGAGATCAGATGAACTTGCTAGACATAGACGATCACATTCTGGTATAAAACCCTACAAATGCACATACTGCACCAAATGTTTTGCACGTTCCGATCATTTAAACAAACATTTAAAAGTTCATGAAAGAAAAATGGCAGCGAATAAACTGAAAGGGATTTTATCCAATTATCATCATATAAAGCCGGGCCGACGGCCAAAAAATGTCAAAAACTTTGGTGTTTTGTAGTAAATAAGTAGTGCTGTTGTGTGTATAGTTTTTAGAAAATGGTTGATTTTAAATATAATGTAAAAGATGGATGAGTGGTTTTATTATCTTGAAGTGACTTTAGATGTTTTTAGCTGTCCGTAGAACGAGACAATGTATTGTTGACATTTAAAAAATCAATTATATAGCGCATTTGGTGATTTTAGAAGCTTTCGAAACTTCTGAATAGAACTGTACTATTTTTAAGATGTGTCTGTAGAGCGGGAGCTATTTTGCAAGAAATACTAGAAAACTAACTCATTAACACATCGATGAAGTATTTTATGGATTATCAGATCAATTAATTTTAACATGGTGCATGCCTTACCTATTACATTACGAAGGTAGTAATGAATTCATCAATATTCAAGTAATGTTAATTGTAAAGGAAGGTTCATTATTACTACAAAATTTCTTTCCTGTCGCAAATCTTTCTGTAATTATCTTAACTCTAAAGCTTTACTGAAATGTAATATACATTACCATTTGCATTACTCCGTAATTAATTGCTGCATTCATGTAGATTAATTAACGTATTCATCGATGTGTGAATTTCTTATAGGGTTGATCTAGCGTTCGTCTAAAGAGCCCATAGCAAGCCTAGGCTTGATAACTATCGTATTTCAGCAACGTTAGGACTTACTGTATTTTGCACATTAAACAGAAAATACTGAAATTTAATCCTTAGCAGCTAAAATGGAATGTCTGAAACATATCGTCAGTGTCGTACGCTTAAACATCAAACCGCCTGAATCTTTAGACTTCAACAACATACTGACAAAACCTTCGTTAATTCAGACTGTAAAGATGTGAATCAATTACTGTTTTCACTCCAAGCTACCAGTTTTTACTTAACTCTTGGAGCCAATTTTCCTTAACCTTTTAACCAAATCTTTCCACTATTTGCTTTCTTCTTTGTCAAGACTAATATCACCTCCCAATATTCAATATGAAGGCGCCCACATTGATTAAGCAGAAATTATTCGCATCTTCTACGTAAACTTCGAAATTGCAATCCATATCTCTGAATTTGCAATGTGCCTACAGAAGATTGGAAGCTCCGCAGTCTATAATTTAGAGGTCAGCGGGCACACCTTCACATTTTGGCTTTCGAAACGATTGTCTGTTTAGTGTTTGAGGATTGGTGATATCAATTTACTACGTAAACAATCTGTCCAAAAGATTTGTCTTAAGAAAATATCCTTTCAAGACATAGTAATCTGCCGGACGTATCACCTTTCTGTTTACCCAAGGCTTATGGAAAAATCTTTTATGTCATAATAAAAACGGAACTCCAGATTTACTTTCTGTATCCATTAACACCCATTTTCAATCTAAACCAATATAAACGCGTAAAATTCCATAGAGGTTTTTTTTTGTAAGGTAAAAAACAGAAGTAAAAAGGAATCGAATTGAAACCTTAATCGCCTTTATGAACCCACCAGAGGTACATATAAAATCGTACATAAAACATCAGGGGAAGACTTTTTGCACCCCCCACTGAATTTCACATATGTTTCCTAGGAAATTCTACACCAGCAACAGAGTTTTTTATGGCCAATGCTCACTGTATTTTCCTTCAAACGTAATTTCACTCTGTTAGTCAAAAATAAGACGATATTACGTCTTATATCATTATTTTTTAGGAGTCTGCTTTATGTGCATTCGAATTTTGTTGTACGGCAAGGTAATTCTTATATTGAGCAGACCTATGGATTATTTTTTAAACAGGACGACGAATGGAAGTTTCGTTAAAAATGCTTTAATTGAAAACTTTAAGGTGTAGCTGGGCTTATTATCTTTATTCAACTTGTTTAGTGTCCACTTCATTTGGAAATAAAAACTCATTTGAAGAAGGGACATTGAAATTTTTTTTTGTCCTATTTTGATATCCTTTCAAATTTTGCTAGATACATAAGAAAGGACAGTTATCTTGCGAGAAATTGTCGTTGAAAGTCCACCGGGTTTGTTAACTTAGGCAAAGTCCTCTCCAGTGCTTTGAATTTAGGATCTATAAATGCCCTGAAGATGTGGTTTTAAATACCTGGAGAAAGAGTAATGTCCGTCCATGGAAAGGGCAAATGAAATAACATTTTTTTTGCTTCATTTCAGAATACTCTTTATATGAAATGCTCTAAGAAGACATCTTAAGATTTTCTCCTTTTAATAAAAAAAATCTGGTGATTTTAAGGGCAACAAGTCATCCAACTTACACCACCCACTACTGGAAGTTAATTTCCCAACTATAAATGCCAGCAGAGAGAAAATCCGTAGAAGCCACAATCTGAAGGTTAAGAGCAAATTATTGCCAAAAAGATTGAAGAGAATAAAAGGATCAAGAAATAAAGATCTCAGACAGTTCTTATAGAAATGGCAGAAGGATCCAACAAAATTTACGTGCTCGTTTATTCTTTGATACTTTTTTTGACACAGATTTAAAGTTTGCGCCATAAAGAGTCACTTTATGGCAGAGGTGACCAAAATTATAGTGGAAAAATGGCCCGCTTACTGAATCCTCAACGAGAAGTTTTCGAGCTCCCAGCAGTTCATGGTGAAATTTATGACGACTAATAACACATGAAACATTTCTAACCTAACCTTTTTTACCGACGTTGGTTGAAGCGTAACTTTGCAGATTTGTTTATCTGTGGGCGCGGATTCGATTCCTGCAAAGAACACAGTGATTTATTTCGGTGTTCGCGCCTAAGTTATACTGTGTACATCACAGGAATGTCCACGGAACTTAGTCAATACCTTAAAAACTGAGAATTGCAACAAGATCCTCTATGATGTCTGGTAATATCCGGCCCAGTTCTGACCCCACAGCTGTTCTCCCACTAGCCCAATGGGTGCTCGATGTAGTCCGTATCATCTGCGCAATGTAGGCACTCCTTAGTCAATCCTGCCAACAATATCAAAGTATTACCGAAAGTACCCGTGTCCTCTTGAGAACTGTGTGAGATGATAATTAACTTGACCATGTTTCCTATCGATCCACGGTTCAATCCGTAGCGGCAGTCTGACAATCCTATGGGACAATGGACACCACTCCATGCTCCAGGCTTTTCCGATGTATCTACAGCTTCATTTAATGTTTCAGTGAATATTGTTAAATTAATATTTTCACTTTATGTCGAAGAATCGTTTGCACGTGTAAAAAGCTTTAGCGTACTTTTCGTTAAAAATTCCAAGAAAAGTATTCATGAATATGGGACTGAACAGGGCTCTCTGCAGAAAACTTATTTGAGCTCTACCACATTAGGAACATGATTGCAACAGGATTTCTGTTTTACAAAATAAAATCCCTTATGTTTCCTATCTTACGGGCAGTTTGGTTTTTTTCTGATTTTTCATTTACCCACACCCTTGAGTTCGTATCAAAAATGTATTTCTTTTCTTTTGTTGTATAAATCTAATGGAGTCGCATTAGCCCTCACGTACCTAGTGTAACAATGTGCTAATAGCCTTTGAAATTTCTCGATATCAAACTCCAACATCTAAGTTCTCCCAAATTACAAATAACTTAATTTGAACAAAAAAAAAACATGTTGCTATTAGGGGAATCCGACAATAATCTGATACAAAAACTCATTGTTTACAATTTGATTGTTCTCCGTTCAGGATAACAATTGAGAAAAAGGCCGCTCATGGTTTGTTTAAGAAGCATCTTCAGGTTTACCCGGTTTGAATTCTTAAGTAGTATACAGACAATATTGACCCCATGTTAAAGTTGTAAACATAATGTAGAATTCACTTGAACAGCATGAACTAACTGAGGAACAAGATGATGGGGAAGTCTTTTATCCACTTAGGGAAAACAGAATTATGTGATCTTAAAAAATACTTCTTCGATTATAGTGAGACTCTTTTAATTGTGTTTGCAAGAATCCTTACAAATTAATTGAAATACACTCAAGTTCGTTGTAGTGTTGCTATAATTAGGAAAAGTTGTCTGTATCAGCAATGAAGTGAATAATCAAATTATTTATATTAGAGTGTAAAATTAGAAATCGTAGTTCAATCGATGCAAGTCACTCGACAACATTTAAATTGTTGAGATAGAAATTAAGAATTAGATTTGCGACATGTTGAAATACGCAGACCCAAGTTCGAACAACTAACGAGGCTTTGATTCAATGTGTGAGACCCAAATAAGATTATAGTATAGATTCTCTTAAAAGCGATTCAAGTTTTGGAAGGAATTCAATAAGCAAAGCATCTGAAAATGTTGAAAGCATGTGGGCCTCAATCAACGAATATCAGAAAAAATCATTGAAATTTAACAATAGCAAAAACCAAATAAGGTGGCAGCCTTTGTAGAGGAAAGTATTTTGTAACATTTCTCACGGCCTCACCGGTAAAGAATTACCCCTGAGTGATGAGGCTAAATATGACCAAAATCCTCGAATCCATTGCACAAGGAGCAAGGCATTTTATGCCGCCTCTTCCTCTGGCTGGACTCTTTCCCCGATATGCCACATAATATGAATATTCTAGTATCTGTAGTGACAATCAAGCTACTATAAAGCTCTTGACTCAAGCATGATAAAGTCACGTCTTCTTTAGCATTCCTAGGAAAATCTCTTGGATTTGGAAGACTGTTTCAAAGCTACTATTTGCTAGATATTGGATCACAGTGACATGCCGGGAAATAATGTAGCCGATCAATGGATCCATTGGCAAGCTGTTACAGTAACTAACAATAGATGAATAAGACTAAGATTGCTTGCGAAACCTCAAGACAGTTGTGATCACATCATTGCCCCGTGAGAGCGCTTTCTTTGCTTACGACAAAGCGTCAAAGCGAAAGATGTACTTAACATAGCGACCGATATGACAGCGCACTACCTCTTTGATGGACATGGTCGGCGTTCCTTTCAGCGACTTCTGCAGAAGTTCTCTCTTTAATCTCCTGCAGTTTTATTACTGCATATCTAACATTTTCGAAAGGTGATAAAGCCGCAGAAGGTAGGAGAATCTGTGCCCAGGCTCCTTCCGTAGATTCTTCGAATACAAGGTCAGCATTAAGTTAGGATTATCAATTGCGACAACCAGTAGCTTCCACTGGAATTAATTCTTTGTTATTTTTTATATTTGTTATTTATTTATTTCTTTCATTTGTGCAAAATTTAATATTTTAAAACTGCTCCTGTTTGCAAAATTAATTTCACTCTCTGGGAAGCACCGACAACAAAAAGGGATCTACTTTTTCTACATTTGACTGATTCTTGGAAATTCTATTTAATAATTTTGGTACCTCAAGGCATTGCTTTTAAATTTGCTATCAGTAATCACATTTCAAATTTAATTAAATATTTTACTCAAAACATCTGACTCTGACAAAGCATAAATAAATCTGATGACGGCATTATATCACTCCTCACAAAAGTTGTTATTCCCGCTGCAAATGCCTACACCTCAGCTTAAGATTTGAAATTTGAATTGATCTCAACAATGTTGGGCCGCGTAGGAAGGAGGTGGAAACCTTAGATAAAATTACAGACACAATAAACTGAAACAGGACACAATTTAACGCTTCTGTAGCCGTTGACTAATACCTTTAATTAAAAGCCTCATTGCCACTTGACATAATTCTCCTCCATTATAGAAGAGCCAGCCTTCTCAATGTTTAACTGGATATAGTTGCCCAGATCCCGGGGCCAGACGCTCCAAGTAAATTTCCACAATATTCCCAGCTTGTCACAATTCACTCGGGAATTACATGGATCATGGATGTTGCGAATTTCTGGGCTTGTTAACTTGTCAAATTATTTTCGACGAGAAATCGCTATAAACTGGTCTTAGATGAAAAATGAGAAAAAAAAATCGTGTCCCCACCCACATTTTCCATTGAAGTCATATGCGGGAAATTAAATACATGACTCCAGAAAAAGTAATATTTCCTCGAGTTTGTAAATAATAAAAATGAAAACGACTCCAAGCCCCAAAACAGCATGGGATTCTGGGGCATGTTACAGTTACCATGCTGATGGTGGGGTTGTTCGCCCCCTTTGAATTTTCGATTAAGCGAGCCGTAAATTAAATTTCTCCAAAATATATTTGCCTAGACATGATAAAAATCAACCGAATATGAATTCGTCATTTAATGCCTGCCAGATTGAATTATTCACGAAATTTCTCGGTGAGATTTTATATTTTCGCCCTTCGTTACACTTGCGAATTCGATGGAACTCCAACATAAAAGAAATCAAAAACTTTACTTTTGAGATTTCGTTCAGTTCATCGGTTCGAATTGAATACTTCTTTTTTGAATTAAAGAATTATGTAAGTCTTAAATGTACTTAAATTTGGCACACAACTTCGCCCGCTCGATCTTATAAAAATGAAGGTAAAAAGTTATTTAGAGAAAGAAAGAATTTTGAATGGAGTTTTACGAAGTGAAATGGAGTTCAGATGTTCGGCTCGGTAAAGTATACAATTACAAAATTTCCACTTTGATATTTGTTTTTGATGAAATAAATAAAAAAAAATCATTGCCGGATATAAATCTATGCTAAAATAATATTAAAAAATATATAAGCTACTAGAGAAAGCAATGGATATTGACTGTGAGAAAGTAAGCCCTGGGAATAGATTATATAATTCGATTGGATGCAAAAATTGTAATTGGAATTTAGAATTTATTCTGCTCAGAATTCCGTCACAAGGTATAACATTTCCAGTAATGAGAATTAGCTATTTAGAAAATAAAGTGGATAGTGACTTATTTAAGTTGACGGTAGTAAGGATTGAACCTGCAGTGAATACAAAAACTGAGAATGCCCTTTTGAACAATACCCGCAATATTGAATTCAAATTGCAATAAGCATTAAAGATTTTTTCTTTAAAACTTCTATTTATGCAAATTCCAAGAGAATTTCACCTTTTTAATTGAGGGTTAAATAATTTTCGGAAGAAGAAGACATTTTTTTTCCTTTTATCCTAACCAATTCTACCCTATTATTTCAGATGAGATGATTTCATGGTATTTGCTCTTTGAATATGATAACCGGACAATATAAATTTTGGGAAAAGGTGTTGAAATTACATTCATGAGTGATTCCTGTTGAATTCTATTCATTTTTGTTTCAGTTTTAAAATTATGCGCTATTAGTTGATTCCAGAAATATTTTGGTTGATTCATATTTAACATGTCTATAAACAAATATATACAATATAATTATGAAAAATGGAATTGTAAATCAATGGAATTTGTTGTCAATAATTATTTAAGGCTTTGTGCTCCTTTTTCCCTAATAAGTCCAATTCCAGGCCAATTATTCACCTTTTTAGACTAAATATACTCTTTTTTAATGTTTATGAAAAGTATGGGTCCGTTTTTTTTCTTCTTGCGATTCACTTCAAATTGCTAATGCCATTAAGCAATTTGCTCTCAAGTGCTTAGTGTGGTACTATAAGTACTGCCCTCAATAAATGTTTGATTAAAGCTGTTTTATTTCGAAAAATTTTTCAACATTCCCTATCTCATATTTGGTATGAAACATAGTAATTTATTGGATAGTACAAAGATACTACAATCTTATGTGTACACAAAAAAACTGGCTAAGGATATGACTGTATTTTCTACAACACTCCTAACATTAGAGTATATCTACAAAATATGTAAAATTCATCTGTAACTTTCTTCAAATTTTCTTTTAAAAATTCCCTGTTGAAAACCTCTCTTTAATAACCTGAGGATCGTCAAATCCCTTTTGATTTATTTGGAACAAAACGAACTCGTGAAAAGCTAAGTCGAGTGAAAAGGGTACATCTGGAAACAGTGTCAAATTGGTTGACTCTAAAAATTTTATCGTTTTTCCTGCGGATGTCCTTAGTACTGTTTTCCAAGAATTTAGATTATTACGTCCAAAAAAAGGGTAGATCTTTTTTCCCGTGACTCTGAAACACGAGGCTCCTGGCGAGTTTTATTTTGGTACATACACCAAGTATTTGTACTGATAGTTACGTCCGCCAAGAATTTTAATAGGTACTACTATATAGAACAATATATTGAGACTTTGCTGAATTAAACATAAAATTGTTCTCCAGCGATTAATTTGTACACTCTTTCCAAATTATCATTTTATTCGAACTATACAAACAGTCCAATTTTTTATCGTCCGCATACATGTGAACATTTACATCATATGTGTTTTTACGCAAAATTAATAGGGTAAACAACAGCCGACCTAATACAGATCCTTGTGGTACGCCAGCAGTAGATAAAAATACATATAATAGAAAATCAGGATATAACCCATTTTCTCGTATCTGTTTTGATTTGTCAGTAAAAAAATTCTCTGTCATAGTAAAAGCTGTGTAGTCTGATACAACAAATAAGGAGATATCATTACTATTCACACTGTTTCTGAAATCAGCAGTGATCTACAAGAGCAGAGAGCTGTTTTAATTTGCACTGAAATCGATGATGGTATCTTCTGACGTTCCACATTATACAAAGATCTAACAGTACTAGTTTTAAAAAAAACGCTTGTATAGTGAATAAAAGAATTCACTTTGAGTTATAAAAGGATCAACAGTAAGCTGTGTTTCTGATCCATTTCACCCGCAGAGGAACATACAGTACAAGTAAGTTAGAAAATTGTTCGATAATTTCCAATAAATAAAGAAATTGCATAAAGTATATTTTTTTTGTTATCAAAATGCACTGATTTATATTACGATTATTATCCGTGCAAAGCTGGGTAATAATACTCGTAAAAAGTATACTTCAAATAAATGTACTAAAATATTACTGCGGATCAACCTAATCACAAAAAAACTCTCCTTTCGTCATTACTGTTTTTATCTCCGCCAAAAAGTAATCTAAATCCTAAAGTGCTCTTAAGTTTTTAAATTCTAAATAATACCTTCCTAGGTTTTTACTAATTTAACCCCTTTACAAAGTCCTTGTAACCAGATTCTTGATTTTCATCTACAAATTTCTAATATCTGCAAAATGTGAAAAGAAAAGGTGATAACAAACATTTCAGATCCTTAAATTAACGCCTTCTAAAGAAACGAATAAATAAAAACCTTTTTTGCTAATCAGATACGAGCTAAGCTAAATAAAATTGGAAAAAAAACACCAATTAATTACGTTCTTTTGACTTTCGTACCTTCTCAAAATGGGTAAAATCTCACTTGAAGAACCATTGAGTTCGCCTCAAATGTTCAAGATTACTTCCCCGTCTGTTACGATGGGAAAATCACCAGAAGGTGTTTAAGCGCTATATTTAATTAGACACCTACTCCAAAGGATTACGGAAACCCCTTAATTAACACTTCAACCAGATCAAATTGGGGGTTTAGTCCATTTCTCCTTAAAAGGTTTCTAGAGAAAAATATCTTTGTGTATGCGGGACGTTCAGATCCTCTAATTTTCTAGTGTTTATGTATATATTGTGTTTGGATTTAGGATTTGTATTCCATCTACTTCACAGTCCAAGCTAATTTTAGCTCAACTATTTAATTGACTTCTGTTCTTCACTTGTTAATGACAATAGTATGATATAAATAAGAAAATTAAATGACAAAGAATAATAATTGGAATACTTTTAGTAACAAGAATCAAAATTGAAAAATTTTTTCACTTATTTAAATTTCATGAAAGGGAAAAATTCTGGAGTGTACCAATTTCGACGGTAAGGAAATCTCATTAGCATGACTGAATCCTAGTCTGTCTAGCTATGGACACTCAACAAAGCTTTCAAAATTTTATATGGATTTTTGCAAATTTAATTTTGCTCCTTTGAAGGAGTTGCCCGATTTGGCGATCGTAAATCGGCAGGTCACTGGTTCCACTCCAGTTTCAGACTCTGACTTTTTTCGAGTCAGTAATTCTTAGGATTGTTAAAAATAAATGCTTCGCAATTTACCACTTTTTTTATTTATATATATTTGCTGCCCCACAGTTCCTTGGTGGTTCCCACAGTTCGTGATATTACGCCCAAGTAGATATTTAGTTGGGGAGGGTGAGAAATCAAATGCAACTCCCTCCCGCGCCAACTCATCCGGCACCCATTGGATAGGTTATTGTTCAGGGTAAACTCTTTAGATATTACAAAGAGTTTCATTAGGGCTTCGATAGCCACTTGGCTGTCAATGCAAATCGCAATAGTCAAACCCCTCAGGTTGCAAAACCTGAAAGTATCTGCCCACTTTCAGTATAGCCTTCAGTTTTGACCTCCGCCTGGAAGACCGTGGTGTGCACTCCAAGAGGCAATACTGTCCGCACTACGAGGTCCTCGCATATTTACTTGCAAAAGATCCTCAATACATAACAAAATAATATTGCGCAAAACGAATAAATAACAAGAATAAACAAATAAGTGAATAAATAAATAAATAAGCGGAAAAAATTATATAAAAAGTAACTAGTCAAGAAAATGAAAACAAACAAATGAGGTAACACAATACTCAAAAGAATCCAAACGAACGAAATAAAGATAAGAATCTACTATAATTAATTAATTCAATTAAGAAATATTGTACAGTAAAATAAATATTGTATACCCCAAAAAAAAGAAAACAAAAGATTAGGAATAACTTTCCATAAAGCTTTGTACTTCATTAATTCATTTTATTCACCAATCCCAATTGGCTGCAAATACCCAAAAACGAGTTCAGGCTGTAATTTAGATTACAGAGCATATTTTAATTAAACTGAATGAAATAACAGACACCGGCATTGATAGCATCGACACTTCGGAAGGCTTCATAGATGCCATAATCCCGCACGAATCTGATTATATGTAGAGCAATCACGTAGAATAAACCAATTAAAAATAGAACTGCCGATAAAACGGCTCTAGGTTGTGTTAATTACAAATAATTTTTTAGTACTTGCAGTCACTGGTGTAAAATTGGTAAATACAAATGGAGTTCAGGTGTTTTTGCAGATTAATTGATTTCAGTATTTTTATGTAAATTAAAAATTTTATGTATTATAATTATTGCTGAATTTGTTGAGCAATTAAGGGCGCCGCAGACAATGAATTTACAACTCGATCTACTGATTAACATGAATTTCGAACCGGAAAATTGTTGCAACACTTATTAGCTTGTAATCATTAATTTGTTGTCAGCTGGAAAAGCTCAACCATAGGTAGTTCCCTGCGAGTATTTGAATTTCGGACATTTATAAATAGGAAGCCACGCAGTTATCCACTGAGATACCGAATCCCATCAGAAACTCTTACAATTAGGTATAAGGGACTTTATTATTTGTTTTTTAGGCCTTTTCTCCAATCTTCAAGTATCAGAAAGAATAACCAATCGGCTTTACCTTAGACTCTGATTTATAAGAATTTATTTCAAAAATTCTGTAATTCTTGAAATATTACTCTCACAATTCCAATCACGAATTGTGACAATCAATATGAATATACAATAATCTGGGAAATCCCAGAGTCTAAAATTCAGGGTCAATAAAGCTGGCGCCTAGATCTGTTTCATACTTATCTAATTCACTTAACATTGTAGGTTTTTTGCACTCATTCTTTAGTTGAATAAACGTTAATTTATCTCAAAATAGTGTCAGATTTCTAAGCAGCCACGGGCATGCGTGCCGTAACTTTAGCTGTGCACACGCTTATACCACTATATCAGCAAATATATCATCATACATTTGCTATTTGAATAATCTTATGGGAAGACCGACATTTTCATGGTATCACGGTAATGAGACTATAAAGATGAGGTATGAAATTATTGTCTAAGTAGTACTCATATTTTACGACTTATTTTCTTGGCCATCATAATGTGACAAGTCATATCGATGTTGCGGTGTCACCTGTTTCAAAATCTGAACTATTTTCTCTAATCTATTGAAAGTCTGAGAAAGGCTTATTTACAGGTAAATACCCCAACATGCGGAGAGAAATGTCCTTTTTTTTAAAGTATTAACTAAGCTCAGAGAACAATCCTATGATGCACGCAGTACAGTTTAAGCGGAAATTGTAGGGAAAAAAAGATTTAGCTAATTTTAACCTGACAAATGTTACGAGTAATCCACAATTTTTGGCACGAAATTTTTAGTAAGCAACTCGTTTAAGATTCGTAAAAGTTCTAATATCCTTTTGCTTTTGGAAACACAAGTTAGGCTTGAAATAGATTGATAATACAAAAAACAAAAAGCATTTTAGAGGTTCACAGATTGTAGCCTTGATAAGGCGCCCTCGAATTCGGAATCCTTGGAACAACGAGGTCATTGGACTTATATAACATGTCGTATATATCCCTATAACTCAAATTGTTCCACAGTTGTTGTTGTCATAATTTACTTTTTTTTTATTTAAAACCCTTTTTGTTTTTTTTAGTCCAACTATTCGATTCGATGCATAAATTAATTTTGGGTGAATTTAAAACGAAAAACTTTAACTCCACTTGCATGTAGAAAACTAATTCATCAAAATGAGTAGAAAATAAATGGGAAATACCACAGTATGTTTTTTTTTGTTCTGTGAAAGTTTTTCTGTTTATCTTCATTTTTCACTTTCCTAAAGTTACGATTTACTTGGATATGGATTTCGTGTTTTTCTACTCACAGGTAATGAATTACCAATTAATCGAAAGAGAAATTGTTTGACAGTCCTCGTAATTAATAGGCCTGGGAAAGCAACAGGTATTCGTAAAGAGTTTCGCTTAAGGTAATAATGACAAAATTGAGGAAAAATAAGAGTAATTTTATTTTACTCTAAGTATGGTAGATAATTTTGTATAGCTTTTCTTGTTTCGTTCAATTTCAAATTCTGCTTTAATGTATGAAAAATGGAAAATTTGTAACTTGGGGGTGCTGGTCAAGAGAAAGCTCATCTTATTTCTCTTATTTCTTTTATTTTTATCTTTTTTTCAAAGAGTGGACAAATAAATTTAATGGTTGGACAAATTGACATTGGTTTCTTCTTTTCTTTTCTTTTCTCTTTTTCTTTTCTCTTTTTCTTTTCATCAAATCTTCTGTATACTGAATTAGTTTTTATTCTTATTTTATTTGCTTATTTTTTCCATTTTTTTCTTTACTTTCCACTTCAACATCTAGAAAAGTGCAAATTATGGTGGATATAATCAGCTTTGAAGTACTAACTTTATCTCCTCGATTAGTCTGTAATCTTTTATCAAAACAAAACGCAACACAGCTCTTGAAATAAGTAGCTTGCTTTCTCCCCAAAAAAAGTGCGAAAATTTATATGTGATAATAAAAAGGGTAATCAATAAAAAAGACATCAAAACATACATTAACATTTTATGTGGATAGGAAAATAGCAAAATATCAATTACACCCGAAAAGAAATCAACAAGTACAGCGCTGATATTTACTCTGGCTACAAGAAATTTATTGAGTTTAAGAAGCTTGCTACCTCTTAGGAAATATAAAATATTGAATCGACGTAAAACGTAAGCGTTTATTGTTCATATTTAAGTTTACAAGATTTGTGATTGTACTGGATAATGATTTGACTATAAAAATTGGTTAAGAAAAAAAAATAAAAATAAAAATAACTAACTAATAATAACTAATAAATAAAAATTGGTTAAGAATTGCCATAAATCAGAGTTGTAAGATATTTAAATATTTTTGTATTTAATTATAATTACAAGCACAATTCCTCGGAGTTGTAATTAAAATTTTACAATTACAATTCCATGAAATTGTAATTGGAGTCTTTCAATTAGAATTCCAAGTAATTGTGATTGTATTCGACAATACCTCAATGCTTTCAATTTTTCTAATAGAGCTTTTTAATACTGATTCAAAAACAGTTTCCTTTCAATTTTCAGTAGGATTCTTTTGAAAATCGACGGTAAGGGTATATGATAGCACAGAAAATCAAACATTGTTAACTGCTCTGACCACTAGTAAACTTTTCTCGTACTACTATTGAAGGTTTCATCAATGATTCGCATTGAACACAAGATGGATCTCGTTTAGCTGATACTATAGTAACAATATTAATGATGAATTCTTCTAAACAGGTAGAATTTCATTACTGGAATTTTCAATGTGTGAACTCGTTCAAATATTTCGAAATATATCTCAGCTCTACTAATAATATAACCAAGAAGATATACAGGGTAACAGAATTTTCATTTTGAAGAGATCGTTGTTAAGATTGTGTCTCCTTTCTCGTAAGCCCAAGGAGAGTTACAATAAAACCCATGGCTCGGAAAATTTCTGCCTTTTAATACAATTGTTGATTTGAAAAATTTGATAAATATCTGCACATTAAAACTGCAACAATGAGTATTACATTATAAAATCAATCAATTTATTTCTTAAAAAGAACCGTGTAAATAATTTAATATTGAAGAAGAGAGTCTTAAAGAGTCTTACTATTTCCAATCCTTGATTAGTTTCTAAAGCCCTTTTAAGTATGATTAAATTCTATTCATCTTCTTCCACACTATACAAATATCTCAGTTTTTGTTTGGAATTCCCCACCTACTATCCCACGAAAACCAGTAAACATATATAGCCTAGCTCTTACATTCGGTTTTAATTAAACTGATAAAAACCACCAACCAGGCGTATAATATGAATATTATGTATTCCCATTCACTTTAGAGCAGCTTGAATTTAAGAAATTTTACAACATCTATAGAAACATACTATAATTTTCATAGAAGTAATGCACGTAATAAAAAATAGTTTCGAACATCCAAGGGCTGTTTTGAGAAATTTAAATATACACACACACAAAAGTATCTGATTAAAAATCATTCAAATTTATTTTCCTGTTTAATATTGCTCTTTTCACCAAATTTCATTTAATATTTGCCTATGAATTTATCATCATAAACATAAAGTTAATAGAACAACTGGAAAAGCCGATTATTGACCCTTAAGTTATGAAACTTTGTTCTACGTTTCAAGTGAAACTTAAATAAATTTAATGGCCCCAAAATGAAGTTCTCAAGTGTTCTATGGAATTTTCTCTAAGGAAACTCAAAGATTGAGCAAGGACTAATCTCATTTACATTCATTTTTTCTTTGATTTTTATCTATTTAAATGCGCGGGAGATTAGACTGATTGCAGTCTTTTTTTTGTTGTGAAATTTACATTTTCTCTGTGGTAAAGTGAAAATTTCTCTGGTGCTTTGGAAAGAAGAATGTAAAAGTCGTTCGTTCGTTTTCAATTAATTATTTCGACTTATCTATAATTGGAACATTTTCTGAAGTTTTTAGATATTAAGATTGTTAAGAGATGTTTAGAATAATTTGTCTTAAATGTAGAGGATAATGAAA
>QYTT01095252.1:0-23218 GCA_006980735.1 Dasypogon diadema
CATAATTCAAATGAGGACACTGTCTTCCACTTTGGAATATGTATCCGTTTCAGGATTTTTGCTTTTCTGGATTCTGCAATTATATGCTGGGTAAAATAGTGCATCCAAATATTCAACTTAAAAACGATAAAAAATGCATATGTTCTTCATTATTAGCTGAAATACTTTCTCACCTTATCTATTTTTGGTTTTTATTTTGTAATCCCTGTTTTGTGCAGACTTTTGGATGTGAGCTATAACCCAATCATTTTTGCGCAAAAGATGGTAAATAAATTGAGAATAATCCTTTCATAACCTAATTTTCTAATTTTTTTCATGGTTAATAAATGTGATTCAACTCTGTCCAAGGTGAACAAAATCATTCTGTTCCTTTTCTTAAGAGTGAACATAAAATGTAATAAAATTTAATTTTTTTTAATAGGAATTTTTAGGAAATATAAAAATCCACAATCCCTAATCAAATGTTGTGAAGGTTCACAAATAAACTCTTCAGCTTTCCAGAATGGCTAAACATGGTTTTATGTTTTTCAGATTAAGAAATGTGTCTACCCTCGCACGCATCTGCTTATTTCTAATACTATATTGTCCATTTGCTTTTTAGTGGAAAAATTCGTTTGTGTGAAACAAGTGCTTCACATTTCCCGATTTTACAGCTGTTCCTTAGTTCTTATTTCCATGGATAAGGTGCGACTTTAGGCAGGAAATTAAAAGACGTATTTTATTTTTGTGGTAGATAAATGTTATTATTAATTTTTTTTTTGTACCTGTTTGAATATAGAATAAACCTATCCATTTGTTCATTATTTGTGTACTCGTTGTTATATTCATTCGACTCGAGCTCCCTAGACGACTACTTTACACTTAGGATTTGGCTTATGTTACTAAAATATAGGCTTCGGCATAAAAAGATGTTAGACTATTTACATCCGAACTATATATTATGTTTCCTGATATGAAACAAACCTTTGTAACGCATAAAAATATTCATAATGCACAGAAATAAAATATATTGCCATTATCTCTACGGGTTATCTCTACTTGTTATCTCGACGTGTTATGGTGGGAACGCTTTAAGCTGGAGACATGAAATTTAGTAAATGGATACCTTATTAAAATTGAAAGACCAATAGTTAAAATGTCGAAAATGGGCCAATTTGATCTACTGCTTTTTATAGGGTTGGCATATAACACTTTTAGCTATATCAAATAAAAAATCGATATTTTCCTTCTAAACCGAGAACGCTTCGAAGTAGATCGACACACAAATAGTTTCGTGAAACCTAAATATCCTGGTAGAAAATTAACCAAATCAGGCAAATCTTTAAAGGGCTGCCATATGAAAGTTTTGCTTATTAAAGTCGGAAAAGTAAATTTTATTTAAAAGTTTGTGCGATCGTGTTGAAAATTCGCATATATGTATAGGTTTTCGAGGTCGCTGATTGCGAATTTAGAGTCGGCCTTCTTACACCTCAAATGGCGGATAAGATTTTCTAAATGTCAGTAGAATGTTCGTAAAATGGCGGATATATGGGTTTTTGTGCTGGCTGATTACGAATTTCAAATATGGTGATTGAAGATATCAATTCATAGTCATGAAAACAAGTCCATATAGGTTTTCGAGGCGCCATTTTCAAATCTTCAGTCGAATTTTTGGAACTCAAAAAGGTGGTTCCATTATGGCGGACAGGGCTTTTCTAAAGGTCAACGGAATGGCAAATATTACGGTTTGCGGAAAGGTTCCTCATAAATGAGTTCTTAAAATGTTCTACACCAGTTCAATTGAGATGCCCATAGCCTGAGCAATCTCACGTACTCTCACTCTCCGATCATTTGTCACCATATCGTGGATTTTTTCAATCGATTCTGATGTCGAAACCTCATTTGGACGACCTGTATTAAAAATGCTGTACGGCCGCGTTTAAATTCAGCTGTCCAATGTTTTATGTTTTTATCATTCGTTTCCTTTTTCAAAAACACATATTTTATCACTGCTCGGATTATTCGATTTTTCCATTGTCTTAAAATCGCAAAGGTTATTCACTTTAAATGGCATTCACTCAAAACTAAGTGACAGGGCTTCTTGAAAATTTGACAGAATTCTTGTGAAAGGTTACATTTACGAAAAATTGAGTTGTTTTATTAGTAGTAGCGCACAAACCTCGTAATATTCTATTTTTGACACCGGAAATGGAGAAATCCTTAAAGTTGACCTTGAAATATGCGCTAAACTTACGGGCCAAAGGGACCTACTCAGTACTCAGAAATTATACATTTTTGGAAAAATCATTTAAGACAAAAGTTGTCTGACACAAAAAGGGGCACTTAAACACTATGTTGGCGTTAATTACTCTCAAAGAGGGATGAAAATGTTCTATTAACAAGTTGCATGCTACGCAAATATGGTACGATTATTTTTGTATAATCCGAATGTCTTCCTAGAAGATGTTTGAGGTAATAAAGAGGGCTTTCAGAATCATGTGATTTGGACCATAAATCCTTCTCCTTTCCATCCTAGATCCATCTGCATACCAGAAAAAGTATCATGTTCAGAGCGTTTTTCATGTGATCAGAGATTTCCTAATCGTTTTTTCCCTTAACAAAAATAATCAGATCACCTACAATTAGCGACCACAACAAGGGGGGATACGGTAGATTTGAGAGCAATTCCTGGTGGCTGTTATGGTGATGGTTTCATGTTGTAGGTTAGCTGCTATCTATATAGTTTCGTTAGAGCCTTTGTGCCTCTCTTCAAGGTTGCACTTTACCTTTTCGTATGAATTGTAACGAAGTAAATTTCTTGGCTGGGAAAAATATATTTTCCGCTTTTCATGGATTCGCACTCCCACAGCTGAACATGTCCTTGATCGGAAAGAGTAATATTGAACAAGGCAAAACAAAAATACGGTGCGGCCCAGGAATTGAACCTCGTTTCCCTGAAGAAGTGAGCAAGGCTTATCCAATCACCTAGCCAAGCACTTTCCCGTCACGTTTTGGGCAGGTTGAGGGCACTACATCTGCTCCGCCTAAGGATTTAGCTCAGCTGTTGTAAGTATGTTAAAGCCAATATATCTACTCAGGACCAGTACGCATGTTGAGAGGAACGATCTAAGGGTGTGGTTAACCTAGCTATGAGAGATTTTGTGTTAGTATTAAAACTGAAGCAGTTGTGAACAAGATTGTTATCCAGTAAGAAGAATAAAGGAGAATTGGAGTATACTATCAGGGCTTTGGATTCCACTTACCCTGTTCTCTCGCTCCGTAAGTCGTTCACTGAGACTACCCAGGCATCGCTATTGTAACGTTTGCCATCACCATTCGGACCAGAAAATCGCATTGCGTTGGTGCCCGAGTCACCAACCAAAATACCTACCGGGATATAACGTCACAGAATAACACCCTCATATCTCTCTCCCTTGCTGTAACAGTGCTGTGAATATGCTATGTCCTTTTACGGGCTTGTAATATATAATGGATAATGGGAGAAAAGGATATTTAAAAATTTAATAGCAATATTACCAATTTGATAGATTTCAAAACTAAGAAGATCCAAGATATGAACTAGAAATAGAAGGAAGTGAAGGGCAGCGTAACCGAACGAATGGTAGGCGGATCGATGCCGAAGGACCGGAAAAAAAGAATTATTGGTTTCATTGCAACTAGAAAAGGGGGTGAATGTCACTATTTACGAACTTGGAAACACCAAGATTTCTCCGCAAAAGCGCCACTCCTAAAATCCTGAAAGTTAAGGATATAATACAATGGAAAACTTTGACGATAGTAGTCTGCAGTCTTCTGAATTTTATTGAATATAAGCGGGGGAGATTAGCTGAAGTGAATCTAGAGTTAATATTCCAGATTTATTTTGTGGAAACAAAAGGATTGAGTTCATTCAAATTGTTCCGGCTTTATCGCTGATTCTGTTAATTCAACACTTTTTATTTAATGAAACTAAAACTTCTCATTTAATGAAAAATAAGGTTCATCCTCTCGACAGTTAGTGATTTACCTAGAACAGTTTCCACATTTAGTTGTGCCTTTAAATGAACTGAAAGGTCGAAGCATTTCCATTGTCGCTTCATGACAATGCCAAGAAATTTCACCATTGCGGTTACTTTTACCATTTAACTGCCAGACGAAAACATATTCGAGGAAGAAAACATCCTGAGAAACCGTGAAATCCCCATTAGAACAACCAATAACTGCTTAATCTCCCAAGTTTCAGGAGTACAGATCCCCTTAGACCAAAATGAAGCAATATGTCCTAGCCAAAGGACCTTGGGGCGAAGACAAATAATTAAAATAGCAGCAACGTTGGCCTTTCAATGTTACCCTTTCCCAAATAACTCCTTGACTCTCCTTAGGAAATCGGTTACTTAGTCCCTTACACTGATACGAGATGGAAATCTACCAACACTTATCGTCCTGGTGGCGCGTCCCAAATGATTTTCCATGACTGAAACTTAAATTCCTGTTAATTGTTTGAAACGTCTTTTTTGCATCATGAAATCGTGGGTGGCGGAGTGTAGGGTTGAGTAGAAACGCGTGGGGAGGACCCGGATTACTTCTTGACTTCAGGGAGGAATTAGCTACACTTAGTCATGATGAAATGGGGATGATATGCTATTTTGGGGTTGTTTAATTGTTTTCAGTCTTCAAGTGGGGGAGATACTTGACTTTAATTACTACGGCGCTACTCTGCCCATTGTTAAGATGTTTCGCTTCCATTTCGGATTCTCCTAATTCGAAACGATTACACTTTATTTTCGCCCATGGCGAACCTCTCCCTGGAGTTTGGAGATTATAAATATTGCAAACGACCATTTAGTGGCATTTTGAATTTCTGGACTGGGAGTTTTTCAGACCATTTCGCACTTACGCGTGCTGTCCTTTCTGTGTATCTTTTACTTAAGTTCTTTAGGTCCAACAAATTAGTGTAAAATTTTTGATTGTATTTCTTTTGGAATTTTATTAAACACAAGCAAATTAATATTAGTTCGAATGAATGTTTTGATGTGTGTGAATGATTTTTATTAAACATTTTGACGACGCAATTTTAATTTAGGTCCTCGTTCTTCAGGTCCCCGCACACGTAAACCAAAGAAACCGCCAAGTGAAAAGGGAGGCTCTTCATCAGATGAAAAACGGCCAAGGACAGCATTTAGTGGGCCACAATTGGCACGATTAAAGGTAAATTTTATAACTATCTCTATTATTCACCAGTTTAACGAAATTTTGTATTGTCAGCACGAATTCAGTGAGAATCGCTACCTAACAGAGAGACGTCGACAGCAGCTCAGCGCCGAACTAGGACTGAACGAGGCTCAAATAAAGATTTGGTTCCAGAATAAGAGGGCAAAGATTAAAAAGGCTAGTGGCACCAAAAATCCATTGGCCTTACAACTTATGGCCCAAGGCTTGTACAACCATTCAACGGTTCCTCTGACTCGAGAAGAAGAGGAACTGCAGGAGATGCAAGCGAAGAACACTGCTTAGACTTTGTATATAATTTAATTATAAAAAAAAATTGTTAATAGTGCCATTATAAGTTAATATTGTGAATAATTATTAGTCTAAATATTAAAGCGAAGTTATATAAAGAGGAAATTGTCTTTAATTTTAGTTTTCGTCTGATGCTCATTATTCCCTTGCACCAGTTTTCAGGAATTTTATCATTTATTTTTTTAGGAGAAGGAGCTGAGCTGTGCGATTGTCGAAGATCCTGTGGTAACTGGGCGAACAGACTGTATTAATTTCTCATAATTTATAATTGATCAAAGGTTTGTTTCAAGCTGAACTATAACGCTTTCTCAATGATAATTAAGTGGTAGAATTATAAAAGGTAATAAGTGGCAATCACCGGCGGATCAAATTGCAGCTGAAAAATATACAAGGGATGCTTTATTGTTCGTGAGCTGAGACATTGTAGCGAACTAACACATACAATCTTAGCATATCCTCTCTTCACAGACCACATTTTTCAATCTTGACCTTAACCCTTAGAGGTCGAAGGAGCGATTTTAGGGGGTGGGGGAGGGGTGCAGGGTCTCCGAACAAATGTTGATAAGAACCCTTCGTGGAATCGATTAATTACCGGAATCAGACACCCTGTATAAGGTGCATAAAGCCCCTCAATGTAGCATCAACTATGTTTGAAGGCTACAGATTGAATCATGGAAGCTTCGTCCCAAATAACAAAATCCATTTCTGTTAACACTTTACATAAAAATTTGCAGTACGGCAAGATTTTTCATAATCTATTTCTCTAGTTCCTCTTCCCTTATTTGCAGTCCCCACTGTACTTAACTGCTGAGTGCTGAGTGGCTGTCTGCTGAATGCTGATTGTTGAGTCTTGATTGCTGAGTGCTGAGGAGATGAGCAGACGACAGAACACAGAAGTACAGAAGCAGAATAAAATTTTGATGCAATTACCCCGAAGAGGTAATAGAGTGCTTAAACAACGGACCATGGATAGTCGCTGGTAGCTGCTCAATCTGTGCATTTGTTGTTATATTTCCGGCAAACCAGCTGCTACCAGCGACCATCCATGTTCCGTGGTACAAGCAGCCTTATACATTTATTAAGTGATTATTCGTCATTCCACACAACTGCGATATATGGCGACCTATTTGGCCAATTTTTGCTGTTGTTTGTAAGGAAATTTAAACTGAATAGAAAATGAGATTTTAGTTTTATTTTATTAAATTTGATAAGTTTTTCAACAGCAAGTTCATCTGTTAATCGCCTATTTTTGTGGCTTCCATTTGGTGGGGGCGGCAGTAATCAACTTAAATTTAGTAAAAATAACGTACAGGTGTCCTGACAGAATTCGACTCACATCGTTACAGCAGTGACATGCATAATTCATAATTTATTCATAGCAATTTACTCTACACAGCAGCGAAACTTAATGAAACGCGGCTAATGAATGACAAAGAAAAATCTCCAAACTAAAACAAACTTTTTCTTTTCCGAAAAAGGCAAAGCGTATCCTAATGTGCCAGAAGGCCATACAACAAAGTAAGTGCCAAGTTCCGTCACAATTCTATCAATACAATATCTATGAATAACTATTGCTTGGGACTTACAGTTGGCTGATGGGTGATAAGATATCATTGATAAAGATAGAGAATAATAGTGGAACTAGAATCGATTCCTGCGGAACGCCACAACCAACACTAAGAACATCTGTGTACATCCAACTTGTCTAGTTTCCGAGTTATCATCCCTTCTATCCTTAAACTGTACTTTTGAACATCCCTTCGTCCTGAAATTATTACATTTTGTTGTACTCCTGCCTAAGTAATACATCTCCCTTTCGTTTGAATCAAACACATACCGATATCTTTTCTAGTTTGTTAGGTTATAATTTTTGGGGTGCTGGAAATGCCCTCGTGTTAAGCAAATTCAAACAAGTGGTATTACCTGAATTCTTGTTGTTTCGTCATATAGTCGTCATATAAGATGGTGCTGCAAGGGATCTTTTATTTTCCAGATTTGGGAATAAAGAGGCGACTTACCTTTTATGGAGATCTTATTATCCGCTATGTCCCTCCAATATCGTTCGTCTTAGAGAGGATAACGTTTCGATACTCACCTGTCCGATCTTACTTAATTTTCTGCTATTCTAAAGTGCTATGAGAGGGGAAAAGATGCAAGATACATTCACCTGTCAGATTCCACTTGCCCGTGAGAAGAGAAAAGCCGCGAAATGTACTCACCTGTTCCTTTTTGCTTGTTTCAAAACGCCATGGAAGATGTATTCACTGGCCTGGAAAAAGCAGCGTGCGAATTAAACCAATCAAAATCTAAAATGGAAAAGAAGGGGGAAAGTAGTATTTTTTTTTTATAGATAGCAGGAAATAATTACAGTGTTGTACTTACCGAATCCAGTCTTCTGTCTCTCCGGAATCCAATCGCAGATAGTCCTCCTCAAAGTCAAAATAAAAAAAAATAAAAAACAAAAATCAAAATCCACCAGTTAAAGAAATAAAACCACCAGGCTACACGGAATTGTCCGTAACCCGAAGCACGACCAAAAAAAGCAGAAAACAAAATAAAAATATCTTCCGAAGAAATTTTATTTTATCGTCTGGAAAAAAAAAGTCTCCAACTCGAAGAAAATATATTTACACAAATCGGTATAAACCAAACCAATCTAAACCGATTCTAGAAATGTACCAAAATACCGGTGGAAGTTGAAAACAGTGGGCTCGAATAGAAAAATGTGCATCGGTACGTAAAGCGGGCAATTCAGTTTGGTAGCAGCATCTGACGAGTGAAGCGGTGTATTTTCGTGCTGAAAAAATTCCGAAGAAGAAGAGTGCCAAGTTTAGTTTAAAATAATAAAGGCAGAAAAAAAAGGAAAAAGATCAAGTACGCCGAATAGGAAGAAGGAAATCGCCTGAAAAATAATTTCGAGGAAGAAGTTACGGGAAAAAGAAGACGGTAGTGCAATTTACCACGGGAGGGACTCGGAGGACTTGGAAGTAGCAAGCGGTAGAAGCCCAGATTTAACTACAGGTAAGTACTGCTTTATCCTTTTTAATATTATATTTTCTTAATTAAGTTGTCTGCGATTTAAAGAATCTTGTTCCATTGCGTTTTTTATGCAAAAGCACGCTGCTTAGTTACGCGACCACATTGGGTTTATTTCATGTAAATATCGGTGATCCAAGTAGTGTTTCCTGGATAATCTTTAGATAATCGAAGTAGTGTTTTCTGAAAATAAAAAGTTGTTTTCTTGGAAATTTTTTTTTATCCAATTTTGAGTTTGTGGACTTAGTAAAAAAACCACGTGGTGCCCATAAAGTTTTGGAGCCCCGATCCACCTACAGCGCTAGCCGGGAAGTTGACGTGCCACAGAAAGCACGTAACAAGTTCCTGAGATATCAGCCCTTTCATCTTTCAACTGCGTTTTTAAGCACCCCCTCTTCCTTCACTTCTGCACTTTATTGTAGTATTGGATGGAGTTCATTCTAGGAGCAAAGAGTCTTTCTCCGTGAATAGCTAAAACTAGTAATGAAGCTCTGAATTTGTTTTATAACTCGCTCTTTGATTGTTGACGACATACGGTTATTGGTTAGGGTTAGGGTTAATATTAACCTCTTTTATTATTACAGATTAGGATTAGCGCTGAGCTTTAATCCCTGATGTGAAGGAGAAATTTTGAAAAGCGCCCCTAAATTGCATTCTTCTGTAACAGAAATGGGAGCTCTACACGCTCTCTGGGAAAGCTTCGATGACAAAAAGTTTGGTAGTCCTTCCAGTTTCCGCTGTATACAATATTCCTGTCCAAATCGTTTTCTGTCGAATTGCCGTTCTTCTGCATAGCAATTCATTCAAACTGTTAAGTCTTAAGTGAGGATAAAAACGATTTTTTGGAAGAGGTTCCTGTACCTCTTATTGATGATCCTGTCTCCGCTGTATTGTACTGTATTGGCTTCTCCAATGTATTTTCCGATGATGCCAATTGATGATTTTTTTCTACTAAATCTACTAAATGCATATCTTACAGTAGAATTGAAAGCCACATACAGCCTTCGCAAAAAAAATGAATAAAAACCACGAAAGAGGTATAAGTAGCGACGATCTAACCAACAAGATCCACACGTACCAACAGTCATAAAAGGTGCAGTAGTATAGAGCATACGTAGTGTCCCATACAAGTAACAAATAAGACTATTTATGTGATCAGTCCAGTTTAGAGTGCAATTAAAAATTATACTAAGATGCCTAACGGTATTGCTGTATGGAATTATTATTTCATTAAGAATAACATCCGTCCAGTTCGCATTTGAGCTTAAACAATTCACAACAGCCCAGTCAAGCACACCTGCTAGATCATTTTTCACCAGGTAAATTGCATCCTCAACCAATTCCAAAGGACTAGAGATGTAAAGTTAAATGTCACCAGCATACACGTGATAATTGCAATTACTTGGAATTAGAGAAAGGTCATTAATAAACATGGAAAAAGCAAAGGTCCCAAAATAGAGCTCTGCGGTATTCTAGAGCCAGAAAAAAATCATTTTCGAGAAATAAGTAAAAACAGTTTGAATTTTTGGTATGTTTTAAAGGGTAGTTAGAGGCAACCTTTTTTGTATAATATGCACACAGAAGTATTTTTGTTGGATACCTTGAGGAAGTACCTTTCCAACAGGCCCTTATACAGTTTTCTAGTTGATCTAGAGAGCTCAAAAAACTTTTAATACTTTTACGGCTCTACATACCATTGCGGAGGACATATTTACGTCGTAAACTGTCTTCAGATCATGTAACTCTACTCGTGATGCTTGATTTTTCCAAAATCCTTCGAAGGTGGGCGTCATCATCTTCTTATGGGAAGTCTGTTTGTAAATTTATTCTATCGTACATAAAACGTTTTCAGTAATGGGAAATTTTCTGTACTAGTTTCCGTATCTAGGCGATGTCCTTCAAAGTTCTATCCTACTGAAAGCAGTATCAGTACTGATTTTTCCGCAGTATAAGTAGCAGTACTGAGGGTACTGAAGTTTTAAGTAGTATCAGTATCTTTAATGTTACTGCTACTTAATCAGTACAGTGTTAGGATTTTGTAGGGACTGTTGATACTTCGATGGTATACCTGAATGGAAACTGCCACTAATTACAAATTGTAAATAGGGCGCTGTAACTTATAATTCGGTCCAAAATACAGACATAAATGGGAAAAGGGAAAACGTGACCTTGAAATCTCTGTGTTTACCGTATACGTGCATACTCAAATTTTTGCCGCCCCTAAGAAGATTTTATCTCTGTAATTGTGTACACGCTGGTGGCCAAGTGGGCTGAGGCGCACGTCAGCAGATTTTCCCCTCTGTTGGGGTGAGATCAAATCAGGCAGAGGCCGCGGTGATATATCTGGGTACCCGTGGTTGACGCAATTTCTACTGACGATAATTGTCCTTGCGAAGCCACTGGGTTGTTGCACAGTAACTTCATGCCAAACAAAATTGTGGCGCACTTGCAACATTTGTCAGGTTAATTTCCCAATCTTCCTCTTCCTTTCCCTCCAACTAAGATGTGCTGTGTTGCATCACAGGGTTGTCTTCTGAGGTTAGGCTTAAAAAAAAATTCGTTTGCGAAATAAATAATATTCTAAATATATTTCTTTTGCCCATTTCTGTCAACATACCTCAACAAACCTGCATTTTTTGCATATGTATATTTATTGATAGAAGAATTCGAATTCAAATTTTCGCGCGATCTGTTTTCTACACATTGTATTAAATGAAAAACTTTCGGACGGTAGAGAAGTATGAGACAAGGGTAAAAATTGGGCCACTTTTAAGTTGAAAATTTCAATGACATGCCTTCTCCAGGACACTGACGTGCAATAAAGTCAACAAAAAATGGAAATAAACTAATAAACTCAATTGACCTGGAGGATGGATATAAAGTCAAAAGTTTGCAATAAATTAAAAATTTTATTAAAGTTTGAACGTTGCTGTGCCATTAATTAGAGCAACGCAATTCCAAAAGGTTTGATGAAAAAGCAGCAAGTTTTCTAACTTCCAACTCGAGACGAAAATAGAGTCATTTTTCACCTCCTGAAAGAGAAAGGTCCTTTTCGGAAGCAAAAAGCACCAAAAAGGTTTTATTCAGAAAATGCGTTTTACAAGTCAGGGGTTCGAAAATAGAGTCATTTTTCACCTCCACGATGGGAACGGTTCTTTTCAGAATAAAAAAGGTCCCTCCTCATCCCAACTTTGTTTCCATTTATAATTGACATTATTTCAAAAACAAACGAAAAAGGTGTTATTCAGAAAACGCAAGTTTTCCAAGTTAGAAGTTTGAAAATACAGTCATTTTTCACCTCTAGGACGAGGAAGATACGTTTTTGAAACTTCTGGTTCTCGAAAGCCTTGGAAGGACCTCTTCCTTGTCTTGGAGTGGAAATTGGCTGCATTTTCAAACTCTGCACCCAAAATCAAAAAAGTGCAAGTCTTTTTGTTTATTATTTTTTTACGATGCAGCCAAAGCTCGGGGGAAACCCTATGATGCTATAGCACAGCCTTGAGGAAAAGGGAAATAAGAAAAGGAGAAGAGGAGTTAGGGTGTCGAGTGTGGGTATCGGAGCATATTCCGTTTGAACAACTGTAGTCTGGGGAAAACATAAGATGGCAATCTGTTCCGCATTGCTATAGTTCTGCTCAGGAAGGTTTCACGAAATTTCACTGTGCTGCTAGATCTTGTTTCGAAGACGAAAGGGTGGAGAAGGCTCGACGCGCGGGTATCACCGCGGATTGATATACAAGGAACCAGACTAGAGATTTCGTTGAAACAATAACCATTGAAGTAGCGATAAAAGAGTTTAAGGCATCCGACATTGTGTCTGTGCTCCAGGGAATCATTTTTAAAAGTTATCGTCTCGTCGCCAATGAGCTTAAAGGCCTTCTTTTGGACTTTCTACAACGTGGACAATGCACTTCGTCCTGCCCCAACCCAAATATGCGAATTATACTCGAGTCTTGGTCTGATGTGAGCCTTGTAAATGAGCGCTAGGTCAAGTGGAATAAAATATTCAAATTCAAACAGATGATGACTCAAAATTTAAGATTGCATACAAATTTTATTAACTATACTTCGAAATTAGAAATTTTCATCAAATATTTATCAGT
Organism: Dasypogon diadema; assembly: GCA_006980735.1. Lineage (NCBI taxonomy): Eukaryota > Metazoa > Arthropoda > Insecta > Diptera > Asilidae > Dasypogon > Dasypogon diadema. Next base: position 12,639 of record QYTT01095252.1, read on the forward strand.
GGTTTTACATGTATTGATATATCCTTACACTACTGATGCAGTACCAAGAATATACACAATAAACAATTACTTTGGCACTGGTGAAGTATCAGCAGCATTCCTGATTGTATTGATACTGCTATTCCTGCAGGTACTGAATTATTTTTAACAGTATCAATACTAGTGCCGGAAAAAAGTAATACTGATACTTGTACTGATAGGTACATCAATATTTGCGAATACAATTTTCAACTGACCTTTATCAAATGTTTTCAATTACCGCATTCTCTGCTTTTTGAGCATTTTACAAAAATGTCATGCATTTTGCATGTCGCACGACCTCATTCGATTAATTGTACTTGTTATACGCTTTTCACTCATTTGAATGCTACTTCTTATTGTTATTTCATTACTCCAGAGTCCAGATACCACTCAGAATATTCTTCGCCCACTACACACATAGCTTGTTATTACGGTAAGACTTTGAAATTGTGCAATAGTCTTATTTCTATTGTAAAAACCTATCAACGAAAACGCCAGGAAAAATGAAATAAAGGCGTACGGTTATGAAATCTGGATGTTCTTTCTTATTGAGTCATATAACCGACTCATTTCCCTTCTTAAGAAATATTTAAATCGTGGTTAAGTCCAAATATGCGGCTGTAAATTTCTTTATAAATCCGAAATTTGACAAACATCACCCACGTTGAATCAGACGTTCGTCCAGAGCCATAACAACCCAAGAGATGAGCAAAAATATTTCAGCCGGGACAGTTCTGAGACCTCAAATCGGCCGGCCATAAATTCAGTTGTTATAGGGACACAAAATGAGCGAAAAATCTCGTCAATTTAGCACATTTAGCATAAATTTAAAATTTTTGCAACTTAATCCGCAATTTACATCCGACAAAGCGCGATTTAGAGCTTACGCCCACGCAAGCAGAAAACGCACAAAAGAAAAGTACTGGCGAGGCTGGATTGGACTGCAAACGGCCAGGATCTTGGAAAATGTCTCGTTTACTAAATACCTTTTCAAATTTTACGATGCCTCGGAAATATCCTTAAGTCCATGACAAAATAGAGCCGATCTTGCGCCCGGCCTGCCACTAATTATGATAAACGTTTATCAAAATTTATTGCTGACAAAATTAAGTCTCCCGCGCAGGTATTACTTCACCTGTGTGACATTCAAGGCGTGGTACGGATTCGTGCAGACTTGCAGTGTGCTACCTCCTTATGTCCGAGGTTTATGAATATTGTTGGCATTCGCGAGGAACGGATTTCGCGGACTATTGGAAATGGAAAAGCGAATTTTACGACTGCCGGCACAGATTGGACTTAGTACTTGAAGTCGCTATAATTCATTCCCTAATTGTGTCAGAGGTGCCCGCTAAACGCAATATACTTTTAGAGTCGGAGGTCTCGGCCGGAACATGCTTCAGTTCAGATGCATACATGAAAGCCTGTTGGATTTTACTGTGCCTTTAATTCTTGGAATTACACGAGTATTCGATTAGGATTGCGATAGGTTTATGGAACCAATCAAAGTCGTAAATATCTCGACCTCTTCCTTGATTGTGTGGAGCATCTGGAAAGTTGTCAATAAATTCAATTGTATGAAGAAGCAACTTCACACTAGTTGGAACTATTGCATAATAAAATGTTGATTTTGCCAAAAGTTACTATTATCCTTTTTGGGAGAATGATCTCGACGACTGGGATCATTCCTTTCTACCTATCGCCTCCTCTCTGAATTATCGAATTTAAAAACAAGATTTACTTTTAAATCTGGTCAATCGTCACGATAACCTTAAGTTCCCACAATATATCATATTTTAATTCGGAATTCTATTCTAATGGTGGTGGTCCAATGAAGAATTAAAATAAGCGAAGAGTGATGATCACTCTTTATAGTTTTTAAAATTCGAAAACAAGAGTAAGGTTTTACTGAGCTCTGTTGGTTGGGATACGAGATGTAACAAGATACCTGCTAGTCATGTTTTTGTCAACCATTTTCATAGAAAAATTGGATTTTTGTACGTTCATACGAACACCGAAATCGCAGACATTGTATCAAGTCAATTGTGAAATTTCACATGGTATTTAGGCGATAAGAGAACAAATCGAAAATTTAGTAGCCTGTAAACATCGAAAAATATTGCAATTGTCGCAATTTGCATAAAATAGGCTGCAATTTAGAAGAAGAATAGTGTTCTTCTGTTTTCATATACATATATGCAGAGTTCCTGGGTTTCAGATGGCAACACTTTAAGCGGCGATTCCTTGGCTCACTCTGAGAGAAAAAACTGTAAGGAGAAATGTGGCATTGTAAAGAAATTACATCCAGGTCGGTACCTACAAGTATATATATATATACACCCATAGGCGTATTTTATCCATTTGAATACATGAAAAAATATCTAATCAGCCTGGAACGCTATTACTAAAATATTTTCTACACTCAGCACAAATAACACAGAAGAAAATTTGCTGCAAAGGTCACAGCAAATTGTACTGGAATTATGGCAATTAACGCTATTATGACTACTTTATTAAGTGATTTTATTAGCTAAGACCACCGTGACTGTTCTTTGTACATCCATACTAGTAGGAGCCTTACGCTCGCCGCCAGAGTGGCATATCATCAATAATAAGAAAGCCATTAAAACCATTTGGAGGATATCTTTTTCGCCTCTTAAGTGGGCAAAACGCTTTTGGCTAATTACCAAAAATCATAAGGTCATCACCATAACAGTAGGATCAGTTCCCAGGAACAGCTTCTTATATCAAAGTCAATCAAATGCAAAGTTATATTGCCCACCCATAAAAGCGGGTTACCAAGCCTCGAGCCAGCGGCGATAGCTTTTTTATCTGCCCAGAAGAACCACAAACAAACAATTAAGGGGCCTATTTCACATTGTTTTCAATTAAGACTTCTGTTAATGAGCCATAAAACGACGAAATTTCATTTTATGGCGTGGACTCCCCACGTCGTCTGGATTTTGCTGATTTCTTCTGGAGCCCCCGAGAGCTGCAACCTACCTCCTCCACCTTTTTAGGCAATACGGAACCATAGCATGTTGGGATCCTCGGAATTCGCATGCAAACTCAAAGCCTCCTCCGTTTTCATATTCATCAAAGCAAATGCTCCGTGCCGTCATCCTTACTCCCTTTTCAGACTGTTGATGACTCTAGAATAATATACAACGCACAATTCTGTTCAGAATACCGCCAGAATATCGAAATGGTCAGGCCTCAGGTACCGAGGCTGTTGAATTTCATTAGCTTTTAATTAGCCGACCAAATCAATTCGTGTGTGCTCCGTAAATTTATTGCAATTGTTCCAGCTTTATCCAATAGAAGCATTTCTCTGAATTTAAATCCAATGTTGGGCCTCTTGTGTGGTGGTTCATGAGATGGCTTCCTTCTCGACAGCACTCAAATCCCAGGCACAAATGACAGAGAAACTTTATGAAGCGTTCACATTTTATTGGGCTCTTTTTCAAGCCTCTACGGTTAATTGATTTAATAAAAGTGAATTGGTGGAATAAAAATAAAATTTTATTGGAGAATTTTCAGAAAGGTCCGTGCGATTCTTGTACACGTAAACCTGAGGAGTTACTGAGATCTTATCCAGCCAACAAGTTTATCTTTTGTGTAATCAGCTTTATCGATTTTTGAAAAAGGAAATGACCCTAGATTTGGCACGCGCTTCTATAGATAGTTCTTATGCAGTACGCTACGTTTGTGTTAAAAGTAGTAACATTCGGTTTTTAAGTGTTCTGCTGTGAAGTGTCTGCAGTGATGACACTTAAGTATAATCATTTATACATTTTTAGAAACTTTTAAAAATTATCCGAAAAAGCCAACGAAAACTAGATACACTAGCTCACACAATGTCTCTGACAGTATCTAATAAGATAATTGGATTAAGAAAGGGGGAACAAAGGACGAATTTTATTATTTTAGTTTCTCGTTGAAGAGGAAAAAATACGAAAACGAAGGTGTTTTTGTTCATTCATCATTTACGTGCGGTGAAATTCATATAAAATTCCATTTAAAAGTCTTGGCTGGACGAACGCATTTCGAATTTCGACATACAAACCCTAATTTCATTGTCGGTTGCTATGCAAATGCACACCACTGCACTGTATGGGGCAGTAGTGACGTCAACGAAAGAGGTGAGCACTTATTGAAATATCTTGTTAATAATAATATAGATATGGCAAATAAAGGCAGCAAGCGAGTCTCAGACAAAGCGTCACTATCGGATATCTAACAACCTCAATTCCCAAAAGGATGGATTGGGGCACTTACCGAGCCTTGGTATACTCGAAAACAGACCAGCTAATGACCACTATAAGTCCAACATGTGAACTTGATTTGGCCGCTGGTCTATTAAATGATGTGTTAATATCCTCCTATCAAGATAGTATTGTTACACTTCCATCGCGAATGGTACGAAAGGTGCCCTGGTGGTATGACAAGCTATCAAGTCTTCGTAGGCGAGTTAGGAAGTTATTCAATCATGCTAAAAGCACCAACCAGTCGAACGAATATAGGTTTGCACTCACTGAATACTGAATAAAGATTTAAGGCGTTCTAAACGTTAGTCCTAGGGAAGGCATTGAAAATCTTCCGGAAGCAGGTCGCCTTCAGAAGGTCCTTGCAAAAGATACCTCTAACGGAGTAGGGGTCCTGAAGAAGTAGGACGGCGCCTTCACGGACACCCAAAAAGAATCCCTGGAATATCTCCTGAAGGTTCATTTCCCAGGGTCCATAGCTGATACCAACTCGACCCTACCAGCTAATAATGATCATAGGATCAGACCAAGCGGTATGTCGAACAACCTGTCAAGGGTCATTTTAGATACGAAAAAGGTTAAATGGACAGTGACCTCTTCCAACCTTTCAAGGCCCATCTTCTCTAATAGCCAGGCGGCGCTCAGGGCACTTTCATCCTGGTGCTTAACTTAAAAGCTGGTCAGGGAATGTTTTGAAAAGATGCAACGCCTGGCCTCGAACAACAGTTTTACACTCTAGCATTGATTGGTCTACCAGAAAAGCTGTTGTAGAAAAAGCAACAGTTTTATTGGGAAAATGTCCCGGGACTGTGTCAAGCTAAAGAGCCTGTCATAATCTGTGCCTATAAAACTGCCGCCTTATACAGAGCGGTTCTTAGGTTGCTTACGGTCGTCTTTGTTTGGAAGACCAAGAGACTACCGTACACATCCTGGAGAAATGTCCCGCTTTGGCGTGGCTAAGAAGAAAGATCTTCCTCTGGGAAGTCTTATCTCTCGGTGAGATTAAATCCTCTTCGACAATAGACCTTCTTGCTTCATTAGGATAGGCAGATAATTTTTTGCAATAACGGCAGGCTTGGCACAATAGATATTCTTCAGTTCGCAGTGTCTGACATTTGACTAACCTTCCTATAGTAATAATACAAAAAAAACACACCCACACATTTCTTATCTCGCTGCTAATTCAAAAATCTGCTTGATTAAATATGACAATGTGGGGTCCAATTAAAGATAATTTGGTCACTTGAAAAATATCTAATAATAAAGATATACTGCCTAAGAAACATTGCGAAAAGTACCATTTTTACTTTACAAGGTTTATAAAATTTACCAGATTTTAAAGTTTGTAGGTCTAGTGATCGTAAACCGAAAGTTGTATACAAAGACTGATAAAATGTGTTTCACTGTTTCACGTTTGCCACATGATCCAAGCATTTTATATACTCGTTTATGTGTTCTTTTTCGACACTTTCATAATTCTTATTATTTCTGTTTTAATTAAAAATGTTCCTCAATGTAATGTGTGTTTAATAATTGTTTATTATGCACACAAAATTGCACTACGATTTCTTCACTCGCTGGCTTACAATAACAGCTGGAAATTTATGCATCTACTGTTTCCCCTCACATAAAGACCTATGATTATTTAAATTTAATGTTTTTTATTCCTGTCCGAGTAATTTTGTGAGCTTAGTTTTTCTTTTCCGTATTTTTTTCACATTTAAAAGGATACTACTTTGGAAGTATAGGGACAAACTAAACGAGTAAAATCCGTAATCCAGTTGTCGTAATTAGATACTGTCCGAGTCATTCTGTGAGCTACTTTATATAGTAAAATAATTCTTAAGTGTACGGAACCAAAATTGAAAAATAAGCAGCGCATACAAAAATTACAAGAGAAAATCCAGTTACTAAAATTTGAAATTAATTTACTGAATTTCTTATGATATAATATATTGCGACTCATACAATACAGACAATGGAAGGTGATTCAAATATTACTATCCTGTATTATCTTTTCTAGAGACGTCTGAGGTATTGATGATATTATATCATCGAAATTCGTTTTAGTTAATACTTTGGGGATATAATTTGCCTAAAGTAAGAAAACGGCTTGTTCTAAAACTTGATGTCATATGATTTTAACAATCTGTTGTAATGTTGTTCAATTTTTTTCGCCGTTTTTCATAGCTTAGTATCTAATTATGTTGTCATTTTATCAAATTTTACCCACAAGTGCAACACAAGAACTTTTTTTCTATTAATTTTTCTCTGTCGACAAGCAGGCAACGGCACTGATACCGAGCTGCATTTGACAGCAAGAATCTGAAATCCGAAAATATCCATTATAAAACTTTGTCGATGACGTAGTGAAAAAGTGGACGTACAAAATTTTTATTTACTTTCAAGGTTGTATAAGAGCGGAATAAATTTTGTCGATCGAATTTTGATCGGAATCTAATCTTCCAGATATCTTGATTCCACTCAAAAGTGATTCCGCTCAGTTTTCGAGTGAAATCAATGACATGATCGGAATTGAATTGAATTGAATTGAATTCGAATTGAATTGAATTGAAATTCTTAAATCACTTATTTCATGCGCTTTGCTTTTTTTTGACCCCCTTGACTTCGGGGTAGTGAAATTCTTTTCATATAGGATGCTTTTTAAATTGATAAGTTCGAGTGTAACTCGGGTAAACTTAACGTTTAAAGATACAGGCTCTAGGCTAGAGGTGTGTGAAATCTCTGGTAGGAAGGAATTTGTATAAAGTAAAACTTTTAAGAACAAAAAAATTACATTTTTGAAATTTATTAACTGTTTTTTAATTGTGGAAACTCTACAAATGTTTAGGTATGTCTACCAGACATTGTATAGTATATACAATCGATGTCATCAGAGCACACAAAGATTGTTATGAGGTGTGCTCCCAGGCTGAAACTCTGCAAGGATTATCTCTTCGGTCACCTAATAAATTTTAAATTGGAAAAGTTTTTTCGTAGATTTTGAGCTGTTGGTTTGGAAAATCAAGGATACCTCAAGTATCCAAAATCTTCTGTTCAAAGGAATGGCTGTATAGGGTCAGGGTGTTACGAGAATCGAACACAGAGCCCTCCGTTTGTGAGTCTGTCACCTAGCTTCCTAGATACACGGCCGTTCTGCAGAAGTACAAATTCTTTTGTATACGAACTCTCTGGGTAATTTCAAGACACTTTTCCTCAAAAATGGCTGGACAGTGCTCCTTAACCCGATATACCGTACAACCACTTTAAGCTCTCAGATCAACGTAAAAACGCAATACATAAGATCAAAATCAATTTCTACCCTACAGTCTAAATCTAATTCTATTAGTATATTAAGTGAACTCTTTTTAACGTCTTTTATTGAAAAACATAAGCAATTTTCAAATGTGAAATCTTCAAATTTTGTGCCATTTTTTTTTTGTTTATCTGTTGGAAATTGTGAAAAAATTGGAAAATTACCAGACTATTTTCAATATTTGGGGAATTTGGTTAAACTAGATTTTGTGCTTAAGTCTACCCTCAATCTGTAAAGTTAAGGTAATTTAGCTTACTCCCTATATGTACATATGGTACAGCGTGTACATAAATAATAATAACAATATATTTTTTGAATAAGATCGTATTCAGTTTTATTTCTCGCATGGCAAAGAACAAATTTTGAACCAAAATAGTTTTTTTATTGCTTCCCTTTAATTGACGTCTGAATGGGTTAAGACTTTTCGATATTAATACGATAAGGGTACATTACCGTTCACCATTCTCAGACCTTGTAAGAAGTGTTACATAACCTTTCGATGCAGTACATTTCCAAATATATTCCTATGTTATATTATCAAATTATTTCTGTAAATATCGCTGACAGATATAGCATCATTAGCTTGTAATAACTTTTTGATTCCTTTTATACCATTTTCGATGTCTTGTTCAATTGCACTTCGACGTAATTTTATATATGTAAGTAACCAGGATTTTTTTTTTCACCTTATTGAATTAAACCTGAAGACACGCATTCACCTGAGGGAAGTGATTAACTAAAAAGCAGTAATACAGTTGCAATAAACAATCCTTGAAATCACACTACAACATGTAATAAAAGCCACCGTAAAGGGTTTCTTGATTAAGAGCCACTCAAGCAATCACCAGTAATGTGAGCTTCCCATTTGCAATGAATAAGATCATTGCCGTTTATTGAACAAATAAATTGTTTGGAGTGATTCCATGCTTCGTCACGCATGTCCAGTCCATCACCTTCATTATCTACCCTTAAGTTTTCACTTGGCCAGATACCCTTCGTGACAAGGCATCAAGCAATAAAGTACAAACGCGATTCGCCTCGCATTTTCAAGTGTCATCACACCTCTGGGGATGAAGTTCGATTGGAAAATTTAATTGTCACCCGATTTTAATTTCGACCCTTAGTTAAGTGGTGACCGGGAGAATCGATAGATAAACGACGGGTTGTAAAAACCGTGAAACACTCCTGAAACTGGTTAACTTGAGAAATTTAATTAAAAAGCGGCAATGGGCAATGGAAACTGTCCCCTGGAATAAAACAGAATTTGGTAGAAGTATAGAAGGGAGTTTATAGCTCAACACGATATCGGGATGTTTTGTTTTTTTTTTGCTTTCAATTTTATTTATTGCAACACCCAGTTACACGCACCTCGTGGACATATTTCAGCGATCCAACTAATAAGACCCGAATTGAGTGTTACACTGACGCCATTGTTGGAGGTTATTCGTGACAGACGGCCATAATTCTGCTGTCCGCTATACCTGAACTTAATTACCTAAAAAGGGATTTCAGTTCCTGGTCAGGTCCTCAAAAGCCCTTCGAATCTTTCCTTGTTGGCTTTGTCCACACGGAATGGAACGTGCGCGTGCACACATGAGTTGTGGGGAAACGATTGGCGTTAATTGAAAGCCTTTCGGGTGGGACCAGGCTTGAAGGGTTAATTATGTAATAATTGACTGAATTACCATTATTTATGCTAACTGACATTTACGTGAACGTAAAAGCTAACCAAATTTTGTTTAATACTAGACCGGAATTTTTACGACAGTTTGCATCTGACATGGCCAGGTTGACGACAATAAACATCACTGGAATTACCCTTGTAGACAGCTAATGAGGATGTTAATTTCTTTTCTCGTTAATTGAGTACAAAAGTCAGCATTCCGGTTGCTCACAAAAATGTTGAAACGTGTTACGTTTAATACAAAAATATCCTTTTGTCAGGTAAACTACAAATTTTTGGAATAGGATTGAAAACTGCAAAAACAAGTCCCCTAAAAGTAAACCGATATGCCAGAGTGTGCTGATTACTTTACTGCCTACAAGTTCCTGAAGAAGTTAATTTATTTGCAATTTTACATTGTTTCTCGTGGAATGAAAAAGTCAAAAAAAATTTCAATCTTTTGTCGGGAAATATTAAGTAATTTTTGGGAGAGGTTTCTTCGGATTCACTTCCTCTGTATAAATAATAACAAATTAAATTTAAAAGTTAATTCACTATTGTGCCGACGTTAGTAACTATGGAATTACGCGGAAGAAAAAACAATATTGGATATCAACGCTTGAAAGTCAAAATGGGTGTAAGCGACATTTTTACAATTTTACAGAAGAGCGAAAAACTTTTTGGAGTTATAATTTTTAAAACATAGTTATCAGCGAGTAGGCTAGATTATAGAGTTAACAAAAAGGTAATATTTTGCTTAATTCAAGTAAAAAATTTTGCCTTAAGTGATGAGGCAAAATTTGGATATTTAAACGGTTAAAAAATTAATTACAATAACACATAGCTTTTATTAAAATGGCTATAATAGTTTCTTCAATCGGCGAACGGAGTTCACCAATCGACCGAGCATGAAAAACTACCCGAAGATAACGAACAATCTAAATTTTTCAAATATGTCCCATCCCATTTCAAATTTTATTTTAATTTTATTTACTTTATATCAACGAAGAATCTTCTGAAACTGTAAGCAAAGCTACGGGGCGTGCTTTTCGTTTTGCCCTTAATTTTGATCGACTAATAAGCAAATAATAATAATAAGTTACAGTCGCATTTGTCCAGCATTATGCGACTTTTGTTGGAGAATATAAATTATCCTAGCTCGTAAAGAAGGGGTAGGAAAGGGGTATTGGCTTGTCTACATTTTGTCTACACTCGTTCTTAGATGAGTCTGATTTACAACATATTAAAAAAAACCTCTTGAACAAATGTAAACAAAAACCGCACATAAAAAAGTGTGTCGATAATGTCTAAAGTTAAA
>QYTT01095252.1:27383-37620 GCA_006980735.1 Dasypogon diadema
AGAGTGTGCTGATTACTTTACTGCCTACAAGTTCTTGAAGAAGTTAATTTATTTGCAATTTTACATTGTTTCTCGTGGAATGAAAAAGTCAAAAAAAATTTCAATCTTTTGTCGGGAAATATTAAGTAATTTTTGGGAGAGGTTTCTTCGGATTCACTTCCTCTGTATAAATAATAATAAATTATATTTAAAAATTAATTCGTTATTGTGCTGACGTTAGTAACTACGGAATTACGCTTAAGAAAAAACGATATTGGATATAAACGCTTGAAAGTCAAAATGGGTGTAAACGACATTTTTACAATTTTACAGAAGAGCGAAAAACTTTTTGGAGTTATAATTTTTAAAACATAGTTATCAGCGAGTAGGCTACATTACAAAGATGAGAAAAAGTTATTATTTTGCTTAATTCAAGTACAAGTTTTGCCTTAAGTGATGAGGCAAAATTTGGATATTTAAACGGTTAAAAAATTAATTACAATAATACATAACTTTTATTAAAAGGCGTTCACCAATCGACCGAGCATGAAAAACTACCCGAAGATAACGAACAATCTAAATTTTTCAAATATGTCCCCATTCATTCCCATTTCCCACTTCAAATTTTATTCAATTTTATTTACTTTACATCAACGAAGGGGTAGGAAAGGGATATGCTCTGTTAGGCGCCCCGTGGTTTGCTAGTCAACGAACTCTATGTTGCTAGATGGCAGTGAGAATCACAGCCTTCATTTAATGCATTTATTACAAAAAAAGAAAACACATATTGGCATTGGCTTGTCTACATTTTGTCTACACTCGTTCTTAGATGAGTCTGATTTACAACATATTAAAAAAAACCTCTTGAACAAATGTAAACAAAAACCATAATTCGCTGCACATAAAAAAGTGTGTCGATAATGTCTAAAGTTAAAATAATAGTTTTGCAATGTCAGCCCAACCTGATACGCTGTGCAGTAAACTCCTATTTAGTAGTCACTGCCTTCAAAACTCCTCAAGCCCTTTATAATGTTCACTCAAAGATTGCTGTGAACCCATCTGCACTTCAAACAGAGAAGTTTAAATGTCCTAACAATAGCCACCATCTCAGAGGTCCTAAAATTACAATTTATACCCTAAATAGTAAGCAAACAACTACAGCACCGAGGCGCCCTACCATCCGATCACAAGCAGCCCCAGCTCAGCGTCAGAAGTTGCCGGAAAAGTGATAATCGATAGAATTAACACCGGGAATTACCGTGGCGTTAGAGGGTTCTTTCTGGACGCATAAAGGTGCAGCAATGTTTTCTCAGTTTTGATTTTATTTACTCTGCCTTAATGACATGACTGGAAGCCTTTAACTGGATGTCTTTGTTAGCGGTTCACATGTATTTACTTAGGTTATTATTCTTACTCCTATTTGAACAAATCTTAAACGAACTCATGTGATTCCCGGTATTTACCTGATGGCGCTAACCTGAAGAGGTTCTGGTCTCTTCCAAACTTCCGCTTGAGTTGATCTTACACTGTTGATTAACATTAACAGAGTCTGTAAGACAACACGTTTATTTGCCGATCGGATTGGTTCAAACAGTTTTAATTAAGAGGTTATGGACCCATCAAGATAATCGTAGTCTTCAGATTAACGTGTTAATACCACCTGAGTGGAACATCCAGAGATGAAAGATGACGGGGACAGGAATGTTAGCAGTGTGCAGAATATTGAACTATAAATGAAATAACGAAGACCTGGTCGAACGTTTTGGTCGTCTGGGACTGGTGGGGTGTAGGAACTCTTCACAACTAAAGTCTCAGATGCTCATGCGAATCTGAAGAGATCTTCACCAGTCAAAGAGTAGTCTAAATTCGTCACATGGAACCAGAAATTCTCTTCGACTTGAAATGCAAATGCAAAGAAGTGAATGGGTAATAAGGTGGCCGGAGGGCACAGGGGATCACTAATGAAAAACCATTGAGAACTCGAGGAGTCACCTGGAATGCTCGAATGGTTCTTGTGCAGCGCATGATCTTTATTTCACTTGGGGCTTCGTGTGTGGTCCTATAGGCACTTCCAGCTGATGGATACATATGCGATGATGTCAATTTGGCACCGGGTGCTTTTGCCTGAAATAAACTTGGCTATGATGGGAATTTTGGAAATTTATTGATCGTGTTATGGGCTTCATTTGGATTTCGAGGCACGACCACCAAATAAAATTCGTGTTTCTCTCAACGGACCAGATAATGATGAATTTCTGTGATTCCTGGGTGATTGTCTTTCTCCCGTTGATTTTTCTTATGACTTTTTTTTTAACTTCCGAGAAAGGTTCTTGAACTTATGTTCAAATGAATTTTTATCGATGCCAGGAAATTGAGTTAACGTTATTTACGTGGTAGGTTTGCCAGAGATTTTGGGTTTCGTTAAAACGGCGAACATTTTAATTTTAATCATTTAAATTATTAGGGGGCAGCTATCGTAGGAGTGATGAGAGATGTGATCTATTACTACCGTTGATAGTACATTTTCTCACCTAGCTTTTGTTCGAAGAATCGAAAGAAATGTGGGTATTTGTGTATGTTGCAAACTAACTAAAAATTAAGGAATTCATAGACCATAATTTATTAATTTCCATTTAACGTAAATCTGTGGCCTCCTAATTTAAATCAATTGATTTTGAACAACCATATAAAATTTTATTTGATGGATTTTATATTTTATATATGTGGTTAAAGCAAAACGAAACACTCGTGTCATGTAGTCCATATATCCAAAGAAATTCAATAAATAAACCTGAATCATTTGGCTTATCTACATCTGCTCGAATTCAGAAGAGAATTGTATTTACTTGCTACTAGGTTAGGTTATAGAGTTGGCCTCATGGAATACAATGTGGTCCATTCTGATACCACATATGGACTACATAGAATACAGGGCGATGCTAAAACCAGACACCAGAGTTAATGAATTCTGTCATCTCACCTAATGCCTAATCTGGGGTGTAGTGTAAGTCCCAGATATTTTTGATCTGAATTTTAAGTAAAATGGTAGTGCTACCCCCAGGGCCAAGCGTATTAAGGAGAAAAATTGAATTTTTTCAGTTTAGTATGGGATAACTAGAAAATTTTGATCCAATGGTAAGGCGCCGGTCTCGTCGGCATGTCCTCTACGCATTCTCTATAGAAAATCTCTTTAGAAGCGGTTGTTTTCCAAAACTATGGAAAAACCCCTTCAAGGTAATAGGAACTAAATTTCTCATTACAAACCAATGGCAGAATTTTCCTGTATACCTAAACTGCTATGGAATCTATAGTTCATTCCCTGATACCTCCACAATGTACGAATGCTCTTTCGAATAGTCTAATCCAATCCAATGAATTGAATCGACTACCTACCCGATACTCGACTATCCGAGTACCCGATTACTCGCGCTTACTTGGGGTAGAGAAATTATTGGTAGACGTGCAATCTTGTGTAAGTATGTTGCGTCTAGAACTCTACCAAGTGATTTTCACTTTTGGTAGAGCTCTACCATGATTTGTTTACCATGAACGCGGGGCTATAAAGTTAAAAAAAATCGTCCAAAAACTATTCGACCATTAAAAAAGTTGATTGAAATGGTTTGGGCAGAAATACCATAAGATATCTTCTAAAGTCTTATTTCAGGCTATTGTCGTGTCGGTGTGCAGTGACAACAGCACTTTGAGAAAGGCTAATTAAAAGTTAAAAAAGTATTAAGGACAGTATAAGAAATTATGCTAGAACCTACTGAAAGCCTTTAATTTAAAAATTACCCAATGTGGTCAAAATATCATTTTTTAGTTTAAAACCGTTACCATTGTTCAATGTGGTATACTATACCAAAATTACCATACATAAAATTTTCAGTGAAAAGACATTTTTGGTTTTTTTTGGAAAATATTTTTATTTACAAAATTGTAAAATCTCTTGTTTAACTAAACAAAGGTAATAACAACGTACCTTCTTGGTTGAAAATAAATAATCTTCATGGTTAAAAATAAAGAAAATAATATATTTCTTATTTAATATTTGAAATAGAATAAAATATTCAATAGCTATTTGGTAAGAATTACAGGAATCGCATATAAAGATGGCGCTATACTTAGGCACAACAAGTTTGATGAACCCATACACATCCACATTGTAAGGACGGCATCCACTTTGTCCCTGTTGCGTCGTCGCTCCAATGTATATTACAAAGCTGCACTTAATGTCCTTTGACGGACGAAAATCAGAACAGATTTTGTCTTCTGAATCAAAAAATTTTATATTCGAAATTGATTCATCGGATGATGATGATGATGATGCACGATTTTGAATCTTGGAGTTACTCAACTTCCTCAAAGTTTTCTATTATCCTCCAATGACTTCACTTTGCGTTTTTTCTGGTTTCTTAAGCTCAATTTTACTTGCTAGAAATTCCTCGTACTCGTATGACTAGAGTGTCCATCTAAGATGAACAAAACAGGTTCTTGTTCTTTTGGTTTCGAAAACTCTAACCGGGACCATACACGAGAGACGAATTTGTCAAAGTTGCTTGTGGACATCAAATAAGTCTTCCAACATCATTCTGTTCATTATTCGGAATAGCTATTTCCTTCACACTATGCTGAGAGTATGACAGTCACATCCAGACTGAAATTCTTCAAGAAAAATTTGTCAAACAAGGCCACATACAAGTGAATTTCATCTCAAACAAATGGCCACGCCCCTAAATATCAAAAATTTTAGATTTCCCTCAAATTTTTCGTCAAACACGAAAACTAGTTTTGCAAACAACGCCATACTTACAAGGAGAGGCTTTGACCTTGGCATCACCGATTTCGATGAAACTTCGCATACATGTAGCGAGCGTCGGGTATAGTATCCTCTTAAAGTAGTAAGACCCGACGTTCCAGGATATGCGTTGCAAAAAATTTATATCCAGCTTATCTTCAAAATACAAAGTGCTCCTGGCAGCGATGTGGTGGCGTGGTGGATAAGTGTCTGGCTCTCACCCCGGAGACACAGGATCGATCCTCGTCGCTGCCGGTTTTACTTCTTGCACTTTTTTCAGGAATTTTCTTTTAAGATTATATAATGAGTTAGAAAAGTTTTTCTTTTGAATTTCTAAAATCAATGTATGGAAAAATTTTAATGAATAATGCATTGGAGGGTTTTACAGTTCCAAGAAGATATTTAATGATTGCTTTCAATGCATAGAGATCTCCAGCTCAAAAGTGGCATAAATTTTACTCTTGTCTCATAATTTCCCAATTGCTCTTAAATTTCCCATTAGAGACAATGCATAGAAAATAGACGGTGCTATACAAAGTGTAGCCGCGTGTTGCAGCGTTGAGAGCACGCTAAGATTTGAATTCAAATTGTGCCACTACTGAAAATACATAAACTTCAGGTCTGTTAAAATATATTTTCGAAAACAAACAAAACAAATATTTTTGGAACATTTTCAATCACTTTTTAAACGAATTACTTATTTGCGTACCGAAAATCTTATAACAACTGCTGAAATTTTTCTCTACGCATGATTAAGGTAAACCTAAAAGTGGTGCCATTCTTCAGGGGATAATGCTCGCTCCATATTCTTATTCCAGTGTGCGGAACGCATCCCCCTCGTAAAAAAGGTACTGCTTACGACTTTCAGGAATAATTCTCAAATAATGATTATAAGTAAATCTCGATAACATTTGTCATAAACTCTGATTAATTTTTTCCACTTTTCCACGGTATTAATTTAATCACAGGAAAATTAACTTATCCTATAAACGAAAGAATACTCATATGACTTTTTGACAAGATCTTAATTTAATGCAGAAATAAATCAAAAGTCTAGAAGCAATGGTCACGCTAGTCGTCTACCTATAGAGGCTCTCTATCCGGAAAATAATGGTGTATATTCTTCACTAAGCAGAAGAATGCACCTCTTGAATCTGATGGAAAATTACCTTTATATAGAAAAAATGAATTTGTTAGGAAGCCTGTTCACAACCACTTGTTAAAAATTAACAGACCGCTCCGGGCTACAATAAAGTTTTTCTGCTACTCTTGCCAAGATATCTACGTACATTTAATTCGTTTATAAAATTAATTAATTCTGTTGTTGGTTTTTTATTATGCAATTTTGAAATTGTTTCTGGCTTCTCCGCCATCCATCAATATGCTGAAATATCATAATTATTCCACGCAACCATTATGGTAATATAAAATAATTTGTGTAGTGAATTTTCCTAAAACCCCACATAAAAATAAGCCGGCCTTAGTCTCATCCCTCGTTGCGAAATAAAAATACTCGCCAATAATTAAAATTTTTCCTTGGAAACGCAAACAGATCATTAAGCTGATCATGTACTTAAGCCATTCCATAACTGCAATTTCTCCTTTTCGTTCCACTGGTTCCTCCTTTCTGCCTCCTTATACAGTGCAGAATGCCCTCTTGATCCACGTTCTTAAGTAAAATTCCTCAAGCATGAATCTAGCCGGAGTCTTTCCTTCCGATCGCTGCACAGATCACTTCGCAAAAAGATACTACTGCATGCGGAATAGTGTTGCAAATCGCGGAGGTCGGAGCAGGGGATCCAGCCAAAGTGAATTATCGTGCGCTCATATATAGACATTAAAATTAACCGTGTAGTTAGGCGGATGGCGAACGATCTTGTAAGTGAGTACCGCGAGATGTTTTGTAATAAAGTGATGCCGGAGACCACCCAAGTAGAGGAATTCCTTCTAGACGTTTTCGTTGGAGCGAAGAGAATTCCAGTAAACCCGAAGAGAACTTCTAAGCTCCCAGAGAACTACGATGGGAGCACTTTGGAGCACTGCGCAAGTTTACTAAAGGTTGTGGTGCTGGAAGGTACGACCTGACATTCATTGATCGTGGCTTGATCGATGTTTGATTGCCAGTGATTTCTGGGTGGCTCTCATCTTTTTTGAGGTTGTTCTAGATTCGTTTTGTTTTTGTTTTCCAGAAAAATATTTAATTCTCGTTACATAAATTGTTCGTGTTCGCTAAACAATAAATTCATTCAAACCCCACACGATCTCCGCGTAGCTGCGCCGCATAATAGCTGAGGCCCAGACCACGGAGTCAATTTGCTGCATGTAAATAAGCCGTCAACATGTCAGCTGCTTCAAAGAATTTAGATGAATGGCATCCAGCGGATAAACATCCAACTCAAATCGATAACTTTCAGCGACTGTCGTGTAAAGCGTGTTAATTCGAAATAGCTGGAAAAATAGCCGCGGAGGAGCGATTCGCCATCAACGAAATCGCATTGACTTCAGAACTGCTGATGGCCCCTAATAGCGATTATGAGAAAGTTTCCATTTTTAATCGCATCCATCTCATGTAATGAGGCAGTTTTATGTGGGCTGACATCCGTAATGGGTTGATTTATTAATTTGAAAGGCACCTGGCTTGAGTATTTATTCGCGTTTCAAGCGGCGAATGCCTCTAAATTGCTTTTGGATTGCCTAGTTTAGATAGGCGGAGGTATTTTTCGGGAAAATTCAATTAGGCATTTTTTTCGGGATGAAGTTTTATAAATGGAAACAATTTGGAAATTAATAATTGCAGCAAAGTTTATCAAAGCACAAATTTAAATACGAAGTGCACTTATTTTAGTCTAAATTTTATTTACTGAGGAAATAATACCACTCTAGCTCTAGCCACGAAGATAGAAATCATTTGATGCGAATCAGTTTTATTTACTCCACACAGCATAATTACCAGTTCGCATCGGTTGAGAAACAATTTTTATTCTTTCGTTCAGTTTATTTTTCAAATGCTTGCCTTTAAAAAAACAAATTCCTAAATTGCACTTGAACTTGAAAAGATCAGATCATCAGAGCATGAATCCAAAATTCCATTCTGATCCGGTAGATGTTCTGAACTTCTGCCGACTAACCTTTACAGAACTTGCAGACCATAATGAAAATTCCTATGGGTATTATAAATTTACATAAATAATTTTAAGACTAAAAAACCTACCGACATACTTACAACTGAGAAAGAAATAATACGCTGAATAATGCAATTGAAAACGAACTGACCGGTCAAAATGACCGGCTTGATAGGTTTAATGTTAATATCTAAAAATATTCATAATACAAAGAAATAATATATACAGCTATATATATAGACTTATAGCGGTCAGTCTGTCTGTCCGTATGTCCGCACACGGGATAATTCAAAAACACTTTGAGTTCGAGACTTGGAATTTGTTATAATTTAAAGATCAAGTTGATGGGCCAAATCGGCAAACTCATTCATAGGATTGCCATATGAAACCTCCAGTTTTATCAAATATAACAAATCACTTCTGTTATTTTAAAACGAAAACATTTAGAAGGAGATAAATATAATTTGTATCTGTGTGCCAGATACCACGGCAGAAAATGCGCCAAATCGGGTTATTTTTTTTTGGAGGGTCACCACATCAGCTCTTTATTTTTTCATTTATTAAAACAAAATTATCTTTCCCTGTTCTAACACCAAAATGATTTGTCGTACGCAATTTTTATGATCTTCGTTTCCCATCGTAGTTCGTAGGACTTCGTTTTTTAATTCTAAAGAGCTTTGGTCTCAACTACTTAAAATTGGTATAATTAGACCTAATCAACAATATAATGTACAATGAACACTTTTTTCCCTCTTTTGGTGCTTTTGATTCTTTTAACTTCTCTATTCCAGAGGAGCGTGCATTCCAGCAGCGGTTTTATTTCCATGGAATTGATTAGGATGAGGTTATTTGGCAATCAGGTCTATAAAATCTCAGGCTAAGGGACTGGACGGCTTTGACACAAATTTTCTGAAACTTATCCTACCTTCGATCCTATCACTTCTGACACATATTTTTGATCATATCCTGACTACGTCAGAATACCTCAAATTCATGGAAACTTGCTAAAGTTATCCTAATACCAAAAAAATGTTCCTCTGAAATTAGTGATCACAGGCCGATTGGTATCCTACCATTTTTGCCAAAGATTTTTGAAATGCTGGTATATGGGCAAATAAATGATTTGGTTTCCGGTAATAACTCGTTTTCTCCCTCCCAAGTTGGACTTTGCAAAACCCACAGTACTCTTATTGCTTTACTGAAGGTTCCAGACGAGGATCGTAAGAATATTAACCTCAATAGGGCTACGGTATTAACGCTGCTCGATTTGTCTAAGGCATTTAAAATAGTAATGGATGTTGCTTTGCTTTCTAAGCCAAGATATCAGTTTGAGTTCTCTACGGCTTATTTAATTCTTGCGGAAACCTACTTAGTTACTTAATCGCTATCAGTGTGCTAACAATGTGCTACTGCCACTAAATCCGGATTTTTCAATATTAAATTTGACTGCTATTCACTTCATAGTTTTGATAAGTATACCTTGCGCAAAGAAGCATTTCCCGAAATAACACGTGTGCTCTACAATTTCGCTACAATTTCCTTTTGTATCTATGTAGATTTTTTTCTAAATTTACTCTATTCTCACAGCAGTGGACTCTACGGGTTTTCGCAGTATACCGATGATATGATGAACAAATTCTATATGTATATAAAAATAAATGTGTTATCTTATTGGGCTCATATATAAAAATATAAAGAAGGAATCATAAAAATGGGTTACTTTTAGTAGAAGTTCTAAAAATAGTCAACTTTGTTTATCTGCAAAATTGCTAAATCTCCGTTAAGTAAATAAAACGCAAATTACCGATTTCGTCCGCCCTATTTGGCTTTCGAGGATCGGAAAAGGGCCTTATGTAGACTCATCCCCTGACCCAGATAAAGATTATTGATTAAATAAAACAATGCAAATAATTAAAATGAAAAAAGAAATGTTTCGTCGAAGTTTGTTTTCTTTTTACTTTTTTTTTTGTTTTCCTTTTTAAAATCAAGTCAAAACTCATGGGAACCCCTCTCAGGCCGGAGAAGGAAATTAGGGAGGGGAGATGGGGTTATAAAAATTTTAGAGAGTGTTTCTAATTAAACTCATCAAGCCTGCTTCAAAAAAGTTAACAAAAACAAATAATATTTAGTATGTTTCCATGCAAGGTTGAACCCGAGTTGAACTCAAGTTAGCGGTCATGGAAACTCGAGTTGAGTTGAGTTTCGTTAAATCCAAGTAAACTCCACGAAAAAGGTCGGGTTGAGTTGAGTTTAGCTACAAATGTCATTTTTGTTTATTTCGTGTTTTGCATTTTATTAATTTGAATAGTTTGGGAGAAAAATATATTAAAATTAATTTGCG
>QYTT01095253.1:20130-37481 GCA_006980735.1 Dasypogon diadema
CCCAAGAAAAACAGAGACAAAATTACAAACAATTGAAAATTTCACGCGGTTAAATTCAATGGTTGGAAAATTAACCTACCAATTGTATAATGAAATTAGCAAAAAAAAAAAATAAAAATAAAAAGAAAAAAAGAAAAAGACATTTAATATTCTAAACATCTGTTGTTAGTTGTCTTGTCTCACAATTTATAAAGTTCAGAATTACAACAATCCTTTATTTACAACATAATGGCCGCAACATATTTTTCACTTATTTTTAAGTTGTTTTTACTTTTTCTACATTTTAAACACAAATCACTTCACTTCACTTAACTTGACTTGACTTCACATCGCTTCACTTCACTTTTATTTTGTCGTTCACTAGGTGTATTTATTAATTCGCTTTCACACATTTACACAAATCAAAATTTTTACTTTCAAACCGCCATTAATTTGCAAAATAACACCAATATTCCAGCATTATGACAGCTTCCAGGAACACTATTTTGAGCATTATTATTGGCATATTTTATTCCTCTTTCGCTCTTGCTGTGACATACTCGAAACAATGCAGCTTATTTCTTTTACCGGGGAAAGAAAATATTTCCAAAAAATATTCTTTGTCAGTTGCATAGGGAAATGTGTCAGCTGATTTCAAGACCAATGGGATATCTTGGAGATGACATTATTTGGAGTGACTTCTGTGGTTATATTTGCCTGCTGCTTCTGGGCATGAGTAAGATCAGTCATCCTTCACAATGAGGTTATGAATATCGTCTAGTAAATTGATCACATTCTGAACATTCGACATGAGCGTATATGTTCTTTCCAGTATAGTAATGAAATTTCAACTCATTGATCTGATCATTTCGGGAGTTAATTTTATCAGAGGCTACCTCCAGAGAACAGTTTGACTAAAGACTTGATACGTTTGAACAGTGATACAGAATGGATTGGTTTTACTTCTGAACCTTTAATGGAAGTTGTATAATTTGAAATTGTAGCTATTGAGCTGCGTTTCAAACATGCTGTATGGAAAACATTACCTCAAAACTCATCACATGTTAGCAACTCTTTGTATTTAGGCTGTGTGTCCAAAGGTAACTTTTTACTTAGGGAAATAAAATTATGACAGCTGGAAGGAAAATTTTGACACTAGCATGAGGAATATGAATATCAGAGGATAGGTAAAATTTTGACATTTGTCATTTAAATAGTTCATTTCACATATAATTCTCAACCGACCAATAGCAATCACTTCGTTTCTGGCAAAATTTTTGGAGGCTCTTATCAACGTACAATTGCTAAATTACCTCGAGACATTCCACCGAGTATATGATCGGCAACATGGCCTTCGCTTCGGACGCTCAACCGGCGGCTGGCACTCTGCCCTTTTAAACTTCCAGCCTTTAGTCTTGACCGTTCTCTTTGCACCTGCGTCGAAAGTTTCCTTTCTGGCCTTTTCGTATGTGTAATTTTGGACAGTGTCACATATAATGCCTACATCATTGCCAGCGTGCCCCAGGGCTCTGTATTGCCCTCCACTCTCTTTCTGCTCTTCATTAATAACCTCTTATCTTTTACCTACAATCCAAATCACAATTTTGCAGATGACAACATCCTTAATTTCGCGTACTTGCTCGAATCAGCGGCCAACTCCCAGGTGGTAATGTCACTGGTATCAATCCAACACGCATGATTAGATCACTTACCAAAATTCTTACCTAGGGCAAGATGAATCCTATCACTCAGTGCATCCAAAACTTAAAACTGTCTGATTTCCCTTAAAAGGACCCCTCCACCTCTCTTCGTCAATGGGGTAAGCATTTCAAATTCTCCTAACTTAACAATCTTAGTTGAGCGGAACACATCTTTGCTAATGTAAAGAATGCGATGCAGTGCCTGGGCTTTGCGCATCGTTGCAAGAAGTACCTTACTCCATACAACTTTAGGCTCATCTACAATGCTCATATCAGACTCAGACTTGAATTTAATTCGCATATTTGGTATCACGTACTGCGTTGTTGGCATTGGACAAAATTCATAAAAGCCTTAAACCTCTTGAGGTAAGCCGATTACTTCCAAAATCAATTCCCTAGAGCACAGACATAATGTCGCTTGTCTATCGCTCTTTTATGGCTACTTTAATGGACATTGCTCCAAAGAAACATCTAGCTTGATTTAATCCCGCGCTTTGAACCGCCTTCACCCTTTCGTCCTTGAGACAAAATCTAGCAGAACATTGCACTTCCAACAA
Organism: Dasypogon diadema; assembly: GCA_006980735.1. NCBI lineage: Eukaryota > Metazoa > Arthropoda > Insecta > Diptera > Asilidae > Dasypogon > Dasypogon diadema. The sequence continues at coordinate 22,367 of QYTT01095253.1, forward strand.
TCCTTTTTGAGCCAAGCCAAGCTATACAAATGTGAAACAGAGTAGCATTTTCTTTTTCTCCCAGGAATACAGGCCGCAGGTATTCAAGCAGAATGTGCACCGACACCTTCTCTCGATGTCCTAATTCCTCTCCTCCCCTTCGTACTTTCTTTTCTGCCAAGGCTGCGCTCTAACATCATAAGGTAAGTTTTAGCTTCACCGTAAAAAAAATAAAAAACTTATAAATGAAAACAATCTACGCCAGTAACGCAGCAAGATCGGGCGCACATCTACAGGCTTTCTCCTCTCTGGACACGGATTCGATTCCTGTAAAAGGCGCAGTGATTTTTCTGAGTACCAGTAGCTCAGGCAATTCTGCTAACGAGAGTTGTATTTTCGAAGCCACTGAAATGTTTCACAAAAAATTTCATGACAAAAATTACTGCCCTGTTGCAACATTTCAGGTTAGAATTGCCAACTTCCTTTTCCCTAAAATTTCCCCTGCCTAGGCTGTATTGAGTGCATCATAGGGTTGTCCTCGAGATTTAGCAATATTTTAAAAAAGCCACAGCTTTCTCTTGATGATATACGTTTTCGCTTTTCCTTTTTCCTGTCCCAATCAAAGCTGCCCTTACTATCATTGAGCTTTGAACACAAGGTGAAACAGAACACTTAGCATTGACATCGACATACTCATACTGGGCATTATCAATATCAGTTTGTTCTTGTAATAGTCATGCAGTCCTGCATTTCATCCGCAGCAATTACCTGAGGCTTCATTTCCTTCAATCATTACCTTGAAAGAGGACCCGTGAATATTTTCGGAAATCTCTGAAAGCAAAAAGTATATCGCAGTCTTTCTTGTTATTTATCTTCGTTGCAATAACTGCAAAGGACCACACAGAAACGAAGTAGTATAACTATCAGACTAAAACTGAAAAACCAGATTTAAAGTAAAATTTTGCAGACGACTACAACAGGAAGAATTACTTTGGGTGTGCTGTTTAGGCCTTTGATCATCGAGAAAATTCATTCTGAACACTTTTCCAACACGTAAATGTTTTTAAATCAGCCTTAGTGAAATTGTGAAATATTGAAATCCGCTCCGAGCACAAGCCCCTCCTGCGCTTTGACACATCTGTAAATTATGCGCGGCCAAATGTACAACACCAAATCCCAGACCACCTCCCGACCCGATATTGCGGAAGGGATGTAAGCACGAGCGGCAGTGCAAAAAATTGCCCCAACTGATAAATAAATTAAATATAAATCATAGAAAAATATAGTTGAGCAATTTTTCGTACTCAAAAAATGAATTTTATTTCCACAGAGCGTAATACCGCAGGAGTGGCGGGCCATACTGTGCTGAATGGGGATTTTTTGCGGGTCCTCAGCCCATAGTCTCGTTATCTGGTTCATTCAGGAGCCGCGGTAAAATTGTGTTACCTGGAGCTAAAACTTGTTTGCCGGAATGTTGATAGATAAAACAAGAGCCGTCAAAATGCTGTTGTTTAGTTGCAGTGCGGGATATTTCTGGCTTTATACTTCTTCCAGGATTTATTCAATTTTTGGTAACTTTCGATCCAGTCCGCAATAAAAACTCAACAGTCGGAGGAGCAGAGGAGGAGGAGGAGGAGAATGTGTGATGCTTTTGGTTCTCGTCTTTTAATAATTTGCGTTTCTTGGACCTGCTTCGACAAGTATTCAAATTTTTGGACCAACAGTCGGAGGAGTTGAAATGAACATTCTGGCGGGAATATAAATTCTGGACAAAATCTCATTTCGAAGTTCGGTCGTCTGAGGATTCACCACCAGTTGCATGACGAAACTTTTCTCAACATTAATTTTCGCCCTTAATAATTCCAAACAAATTGAGCTTGGAGAAATGTTCCACTTACTTTAAGTGCCCCCCAGTAAGCACCCATACAGTCATAAGGCGCCAAAAATGAATTATTTTCAGTTGCCTGGAGCGCCTGGAGCGCTACTCTGTATTTCTTCTTTGTGCCCAGTCATAACAGTATAGGACGATGGGTTGGAGGTCCCTTTCCTCCCTCGTACAATTCGCCGTAAGATGGAAGTTCGACAAGTGCTCCGTTAGGACCGGAGGCTTATTATATACTCAAACATATAGCCCCAATGCCGAAGAAGAGTCATTTATGGGGAATGAGATTCAAGAAGGCGTAATCATTCTTGGCATGAAAACTTTTCTCTGGACCCTATCCACCCTCAGGATTGTGTAAAAGTTCGGTTCTTCAAGTATACCGGCGTCGAGATTTAAGTGCTGCAGCGCAGTGGTGGTGGTGGTGCCGAACACAATTCTCGTTCGAGGCAGTTTTTGGTGAAATCCCAAAGAACACTTATCTACAGAAACACAAAAGCCAACCTTCCGGGTACTCCCTGAAGCCCTAAATGTAATATCGGGCCAAGACATATTAACACATTATCCTATGAGTTATAGTATTAACTACCGCCAATTTCAGTTGATTGGGGAACTGGGATTTTTGTCCTTCGAACCACATCAGGAACAGCGCAATGGTACATTCGGATGACTACTGATTTTGTTGTCCCCCGGGTATCCGGAATTTAAATCGATTTGATAGCATCACTGCTGGCTGATGTTGGTGAGTTGCCCCTTGCCATGAGTGCGGCCTCCGAGAATGACCTCATAAAAGGACCATTTTGCGTTATGGCTGCAACATGTGTTTAAAGTTTTCAAAGGAGTGGAATTCTTTCAACCGTCCTCGGGCAAATTGGGATCTCATTGTAAATGCTCAGCGCTTTGAAAAAGGAAAAAGTACTAAGAGTGGTGTAGGACTGTGTTCTGTGTATAGAGCGTAACAATGAAAACCTACAGGACTTCCCGACCTATGCATGTTTATACAAAAAAACATGAGAATTTTCCACTTTCGATAGAACTAGAACCTAGTTTTATAGGGGTTGAACAAAATGGTAAAAAATTTATGATAGTTATTTTGTGCTATAAAAGCGTGGCTAGAATTTTGTTCAAACTATTGCGGGGGATATTTTTCGTTTTTAACTTTTTTATGCTTTAGAGTTTTTGCAGTTGTTTTGGAGATTAAAGAATCATTTAACTTCTGATTCTGAATGGTGTAAGTATAGCTTGTTCGAGCTTTATTCAGGTCAATTTAAAAAGTACTATGTGCTCTGAGATCCGAAGCAGGATATATTTGAGATACAAAGCACGGATATGGAGTTTAGATATTACGCTTTGCACTGTTGAGATAATATTTCCCTTTAAAGCCCTCAGTAACATATTCGGTTATCGATTGAGTTGAGAATGCACGTTCGAATTCTACTAGAAACACCAGCTCCAAGTAGTTAATCCAAATTAGCAAGTGCTACAGCTTTCAGCTTTTACAAATACCTTTTAGAAATTGCACTAGGGGAGGTAGTCGATAACTTTCAAGCCCAAGGTGGCAAAATATTTGGTTGTACGTTACTTCCTATATGGTGGAGGACTGTCATGATGAAAGTGTCTGGTGTTGAGTTTCAACTATGGACGGAGCTCTTTCAGCGCTGTTATTACCTGAGGCAAGCATTCTTTAGCGTACTAAGAAAGAAGCTATCATTGCACGCCCACTTTCAATAACAACTCGTTACAATACGCGTCCATTTGTAAAATATGCAGCGAACGCCTTGTTAAGTACTGATCAGGACAAATGAACGGTCAGTGAAATGTTATCGCAGTTTCAAACACCCAAACACCAAGCTTGGCTCGTGGAACATCATAATACAGGTTAGGTCTATTATTGAATCCGTTCGCAACGGATCAACTTTCACAGATTTCGATTCGGCGGAAAGGCCATCTATTCATCACGGCTGTGGCCTAGTTCGTTTAGTCATGGACACTCACCAAACCTTTGAAAAATTTCGCCCTTTATCAGCTTGTTTTAAATTACAAGCATGCATTTCTATTGGAGCAAAAATAAATTAAAAAAAAACCCATATAAGAGTAAAAAACCCATATGCCGGAAATTAGGCAATGTTATGGCTTGCTTTAGAGGAAGTATCGAAAAAATTTAAAATTTTAGAGGACAGTCTACAAGTTTTTATCTAGTATCCCGTAACTTCCGTTTAGTTTCTCCGTGTATTCAGTCGCCTTCGATACTCGTTTATCAAAATTTTATTATATTAAATTCCAAATTCTGATGGAATCCTGTGGCATTTTCGAAAAAAAATTTCTTATGCGGGAAAATCAAAATATTCACTGTGATCGCTTGTTTGATATTTCCTGTTCCGCGTGGTTCGGATCCTTTCCAGATTTATCAGAAATCCTTTTCCAGTTGGAATGATCTTTTGGTTGCGGACAGCCTAAATGTGAAGCCTTCATATGCCTTAAAAAAATATTTTTTCGGTTCTTGGGATCATAAGCTCGCCAGTGTATAGGTTAGTTCAGTTTTTCATAATTTCCACTCACACCACGAAGTTTTTTCTATTTCCGAATTAAATTCTAATTCTAATAAACGAAAAAATTAGAATTTCCGCGGAAGTGCTCCAGTTCTGTAGATAGTGTATTGTTTTGAAGGTGTGTGATCCTCGACAGTTTACATTTGAAAATTTCGTTTTCAAGGGTTTCTATTTATATTCCTGCTAATCTTACTAATCCTTAATTCTAATCCTACGAATGCAAATATTAGTTGCTAGTCCGAATATTTTTAAGATTATAATTCTAAAGAGTGAAGAGAGATCTGAATATTCTTAAGAATTAAATTCCTAAAGTGTAAGGTTCAGAGTAGCTAGGACGTAGCAGCGGATGCAATCACTTGGATGCAATGTGTCTCATTTCAGTTATGATCGTAGACTACACTTTTGTTTTGATGGTATAACCAGGTAAGTAAATTAAAGTTCTGGCTGACCCAGACAAGACCTTGCGATTGAGGAGTAAACTGTCAGCATTAATTCTTTTCACATCCCCCAGAGGTAAATCAACTCCGATTTCACTATTTAATTTGCAATTAAACGAAATTCCTTGTAGCATATTATCCCGCACTTGAAGAAGGAAAAACCCGAAATAACGAAGTGACGGCGATCAGAGGTGTTCTTATAATCTTCTCTATTTCTGAATTTCCCTGGAATAACGGCGATAATCGTTAACTTCCGAGTTAGAGAATTTTTTTGACTACCTAAAAACATCTGTACAGCTTTTAAAGTGCTTCGTGATTAGATTTCAAGTAAGAAAGTTTTGGAATACCTTCTTTTGGTCCTAGATCCATGGCCAAGCCATTTAAAATTGTAGGCTTTTATTAACCTATTGTTAGTAGTTAATGCATGAAGTATACTCTGCCTGTATTTAACACTTCAATGTCAATAGTAAATTGAACACAGCTTTCTCTACTCAAGCAATGCAATCATTCCTTTTTGACAGCGTCATAAGCGAAGCGAAAGTCCTTTGTCCTATTATATATAATAGATACGGGTCTCCCTGGAATTATCATTAGTAGAATCAAGTTGTGTCCCACATTGTTAAAGTGCATTCAAATTTACAGGGAAAGGTTACGCAGTGAACTAATCTCTAATTCATTACCACTTACTGGTAATGCAAAAGGTAACTAGACAGAAAAGAGTGTAAAATTAACATGTTCAGGCCTGCATGTTTTCATGTGCATTTTTCTGGCTTATGTACTTGGAAGAAGAGTGAATTATTTCAAATTTGCAGTTAGTTGTGAGAAATGAGTTGTGTATAAATTCCGTAAGTGATTACTGGCAATGCGGAAGAAGCCAATCTAGACCCTTCCTATGATATCGCGTGTGAAAAAGAAGATTATGTCTGGAATCCTGAATGTAATTAATTGCCCACCAAAAATAATTGGTTCTAGAACTAGTTTTACATACATTACATTTCCTACAGGGTAGGTTTCAAAAGTTCCCAAACCAGTGCCTTCGCGTTGAATTTCAAATGAATGTGAAAATTTTAAAAATACATTTTGTATACTTTTTTTTTTTTTTTTTAAAGTGAAATGGTTCACTAAATGAATTCTCTTCACACAAATGAAACTCTTTCCAATTCTCGAAATTTCTCTTTGAAAGTGCAACAATTCCATGCATCCCTGGAAAATGTCCAGACCAAAACTTTATTCATTACAAATTTGCCGGGAAAGTAAACCAATTCATTAATTGCTCCACCCGGCACCAAGATCATATCAGGAAACTGAAAATTTTTGGAGTAGAAAAAGCCGCAGTGCTTGAGTTAGCTCTTGTTTATTCCAGGTATTCCTCCACTATCCCAAAGAGGTGTATTCTATTAAAATATTTGCCGACTTGGCTCTTTTCCTTTTGCCCAGCTCAAATGGCATTTTCACGAGTTTGCATGTTTTTGTAATTTGTTTAATGGAATTTGATTTTCCAAATGGATGGAAAAAAATATCCTTCTCTACCAGCTCCAGCGTCATTTGCCCCTCATTGACGGCCCAGTTTTCCACCAGCAAACATTCATTCCTGCTGCACTGCAGAGACTGGAGAGCATCCCGTCGTCCAATTCTTGTGTTTTTATATAGTGTGGCCATTCTCAGTTCAAACTGCACCACCATAACGAGTTCTACTGCCGGGGCATCCAGCTCTACAGGATTTATTCAACAGTTTAGAAAATATGGCATCGAGGAAATATATCACAGAACGTGATTTCGAGCACATGGAACACTGCCAGGATGCCAAGATTCATGGAGGCATGCAACGGATATGAAACTGAAGGACCATGCTCTGACTCCCACATTTCCGTTTGCTAGATCCACTTGCAGTGACTCCCTAGCACCCTGGCTCCTGTCTAATTCAATCGATTTAAGTGGCAAAGTTCATGACATGTGATATGACTCCCTTCGTCTGTGGTCAAACATGAAGCAACATTTGAGTCAATATGAAACGGGAGGAATTTCAGCTTTAAATAAACTTTGACCGGCTCAGACTCGGTGAAATTTGCAAGGTGCAGATATGAACCAGAAAGGCTTTCCCACATTCCACATGCTATTTTCTTTTAGTATCTGTTGATGCAAAGGTAGGAAAGATGTTATAGAGTGGGCATGTTTAAGAGTTGGTTATAGAATTTGTTACCCCAGATTGGAAGCTGTCTCAAAGAATTACGTGGCATGAAAAAAAAACACTCCTAACTCCTTTAATTTTCCAATCTGAAGAAATGAAAAGCTTTAATAAGTATCCTATTCATTATTATTTCATAGTTTAACTATTTCGTGCGATTTGTGAGGAGCAAAACGCAAACATTCTATTTCTCAATGGTTGTTAAATCGCCGATGGTAAGCCTTCGGAGGAGACATCTCATAACTACGTCCAACTATGAATCGCTTCTGCTCGCTTTGGAAATCTTGTCAATTTCCAGCAACCATCGCATCATTTCTGAATACCCCTAAGCATGAAATTAATGACAAGTTTATCTTTGGACCAGGATTAAACTGACATCTTGAAGAAGATAAAGTATTCCCTCATTTACTTACGTCTTGCGGGGGTTATCGCTGCTCCTCCTTTCAAATTGTGATAAATTTTGCACCGATGTTATCTTAAAGTTCAAATTTGACGAAGGAGTGACATTGAATTCTGAAATGAAAAAAAGACATTGCATAAAAGTCTGAAGCATTCAGAAAATTCTGTGAGCCCCGTGAGGAGGATGGTAACTATTTCATGTTCCTATTGAAAGCAGCCCTCTGAGATTATTAGTGCGGAAAATGGTTTTGAAATCAGCTCTTAGCTGATTTTAAATGCGGTGGAATGGAAATAAATATTGCACTCAATTCAGAATTCTGCGAAAATTCCATAGAGAGACGTACATAAAGATAGAATAAAATAACTCAACGAATTTAAAAATGCTTCCTTCTAGAAATTTTATAACAAAATGAATTTGAGAACTTCAACAAAATATTATATATAACGCCTCTAACTATTTAATTTCCTACCATTTGCAGGCGTTGAAGGCTTCGCTTCATGGAGAACATGCCCCGCTATTTGAATCTCTTTCATGAGGAATCGGCTTTGGTCATTCTCAACGAAACCCATTTTCTTCAAAAGGTGATTTAGTGGACAATGTCCAGTGAGGAAGCCAGTTATGGTGTTGTGTACAATCTTGTTGAGTAAGAGTACAAAACTCGTCCTGTGTTGCGAATAGGTAATAAACCTCTTCACCTGACTTAAACCAGGATGATCATTCCAGTATTCCTCATTGACCCCTGCTTGACTTTTTCGTGTTTGGTTCTTGGAATAGCCGAAAGACAGTCCAATTCGTAGTTTCGTTTCCTTCAAAGGCAGTTTCTTGAGGACATACAGGGAGCTCCACACAAATTTAAAACAATATCAAGAGATTTCGAGGTCCTACGATTCATTATTCCTGTTCTCTCTACTATCGTGGATCCCTCTGTATACCAGACAAGCGATCCTCTCTTTAAGAATACGTGTCCATAAGTAAAATACGGCGTTTGGAGTTCCATCATTAGTGTATCCTTAGTACAGCCTCCGACTTTACACAGATACGCATGGCGTCTGTAACTCCTAGACAAGCAAGTTTTTGCAATTTTCGCAAACTTCCTTGTGCAGTTTTTTGTTCTATTTTTGACCACAATACCAGTGCAGAGTAAGTGACCGTTGGTCTTGTTATAGCCAAGTATGATCATAATACCATCGTTAGCTTAAGTCCACAGTATGTATCAAAAAGCCGTTTGCACGTCCATAATGTCGCCATAGCTAAAGCTTCCTCGTTTTTGTGAAGGGAGCTCTCATTTCCTTTTCCGGGTTGAGCCATCGGGCCACTCTTAGACTCCAATTTTGTACAGTTTACGACGTTTTTTATGTGATCAGAAATTTCTTGAGCTTTCTTTTCCTTAACAAGAGTAACCTTAACAAAAGTAACCAGGACATCTGTATAGCAATGGTTGTAAAATCCAGCTTCAGACAACTCATGAGCTTATCCAGCTCATCCACAGCCAAGGATAATAACATGGAGGACAGGACCTCTACTTTGCCATTATTGTGGCTGTTTCAACTCGCAGGTTAGTTGTTATCCTTCAGTTGGACAACCTGTTCCTCACTCATAATTCTATTTGAGCTTCTATGCCCCGCTTTTTCCATGGCACAGAAGGGATTAGTGTTTTGCCGGGCAACTTATTTCATAAGAAGCCACGATTAGATTTTGAAATCGAATTGAGATAGAATCAAGATACTTGCTATACTGACTCCTCTTCAAGGAAGGCCCAAGATCTCTTGCCATTTATAAATCAATTTATCGTTCACATTGAAGAATTCAAGGTTCTTATATAAAAGCTACATCCGGCCTCTCCTTAGTCAACCTTATGCTAAGTACACCATAAGCCCCTTTGGCATGACGAAGGTTTATTTGGATGCACCTGATGTAGCCTTCATTCACTCGCGTTGACGGCGTTAGATCAGGCTCGTCCCCCCGTCTTTTTTGCCTCCTCTTTGATGCATGGTTTTTTGCTGCCAGATGGTCGATGTAGTCAAGGATTATTTTGGAGGACAATCGACATACCTTGAATGTTGAAAAAGTAGCGAGGACTTTGGAGTAAGGAATTTTGTTATCTTCTACCATCCCCAAATTCAGCTCCATCCCATAGCTTGCTATTAACTCAAAAAGGCTAAATTGAAACCGGCAGTCGCCTAGTACTCGGAGTTCGCACACTAATGACTAGGTTCCCCCTTAGCCATGCAGACTTCGGCGTATGTTGTTTCACCTCCGCTTGGGCGCTGCCCTGATGGCGACTCATTGTACACAGGTTCCCAGTCTCCACCATCTCTGGTGCCGCTACGTAGTTGGCACCCAAGCCCCAGGTTGTCTGGAGTATGATAGGTATTCTTATGTTGAAGATTTTTTTTTTAATTTGGAGTTTCGATTACCCAACACCGACATGCTACAGTGTAAAAGTTTAGAAAATTTATTTTTGTCATTAATTGTTTAAGTTCGGTTTTAGTTTCCATAATTCTCAATTATTAAGAGTAAAAATGACCGAATAAAAAAAATAATGAACTTCAAGTTAACCCTCTTAAATTCGAAATAACTTTGCACTCTTGGATCTAAGATTATTTCCTCAAAAGGACTTCACAACTTCCCAGGCTAAGCAGTAAATAATTTCTTGGCAATTTCCTGCAATCCTTTTCACCTCAACGCCACGTAACATAAAGATGTTGCAGGCACCCAAAGTAACATATGTCGAACACTATTTCCAATTTCAATTTATGTCACTTTGCAATTGTCATAGTTCCTAGCGTTAGGAAAAACGAGCAGAACCCCCGAAGAAAAGAAAAGTTCTTCGAGGTATGAGTAAATTTCCCAGAAGTGTTTCCAAAGTCCAAGTGGAAATAATGCATTCAGATAATTTATACAACTCTTGCGTTCAGTTGCGCCGTTTCTCACATTCTCGACTCGAGGCTCCCTCAAGGCTTCCAGCTGAAGCTCTTAACTGCTAAAATATATGAATTGAACGGAGAGTGGAGTGTGTTGGGGCCTTTTAGAGTGTTTTCCAAAGTGCGGACCAAAAGCGTTAATTTACGGCCGTCTCGAGAGTCTGTGCGCTTTCTTCTTGGTCACAGGAAAAAGTTGCCATTAAATGCAGAGCCTCGAACAGGACGGGTGGATAGGACACAGACCCATTCAGTTCCTGACAACCACTTTTCCTTGGTTTGCTCCTTATTCGGCCATTTATAATGTGATGCGATATGGTGCGGTAAGAGAGATCGCATGCAAGAACCATTTACAGATCCGAAGCCCATTTTCTCCGGATGGCCTTAAAGTGGCTCTTCTATCTCCTGGCTGCAGCGGAAGGTATGGTATGGGCGTATGGCATTGCAATATTCACATGAAAGACGAATGGAGATATCAAGAGGCAAGAAGTGAGCAGAAATGCTTTGCAACTGGTGCTGAAACTCAACCTTCCACCTTCCCCACTCCGCACTTTTGTCCGTCAACCTTCCATTACCAGCCCGGGGGGTGGGGCCATTGGAACTAGATAAACGTTTTTCTTTTCAGAGAGTAAGAGAAAAAATTGTTTCACAGGAAACTAATTCAATTGAGGACAGGCCGGGAGGAGCACATTTCGGCAAAAGTTTAAGAAAGTTGGTGCATTGGGAAAAGTTTCTTTTATTCGAAGGTTTCTTCTGGCTGAAATCATGGCCGCGCGTCTCCTTTCAAAGCCGATCGTTCAGCAAAAATGCCAATTTCCTCGATTAAGTTTTATCGTTGTCACATCACTTGGAAAATTCTTCCCTTTTATCTGACTTCCTTCATCCAGAGGACGTTCCTCAGAACACTACTGCCATTCATTGATCGAAAAGAAAAGTTTTGCTCAAGTCTTTTACTTTTCTTGCTTAGAGAATTCCTTCCATGGCCCGGCAGCGCTGGTGGCTAAATTGTTTGTACACATAGAATTACCCGGAAAGTCGTAAAATGACCAGTAGCAATGAGCGCTTTTGTCCCTGGCACCGCAATATGTTCCAAAGTTTTCCCATACAGGACTGAAGTTGGTCATTCAATAAAAGTTTGCAGGAGGAATTCTTAGGCGGACCTCATTTCGTCCAAATCCCTGATCCTGCAGGCTCTTTTACTCGTCAAGGACTCGATTTATACTGCCGCTCCGGCTAAAGGAAGGAAGCCATCGAAAGAATGCACAAGAGCTGCCGGCGATACAATGCAATTTTCATCTTGAATTTTATTGCATCGACGACCAGACTAAGGGGCGGAAGTTTGCAGCTTCCTCTCCTTTTCGCGCCCTATTGATTTACTTTGCTACTTTGTTTCGTCGAGTCGCAATCTCTGCAAGCGGATTACATAGTTTTATCAAAACTTTTTAATGAAGGCAACACAAAATATTGAAGAGCTCAACGAAACTGTCGTCGTGAGATAATTCCGAAAAGCAAGCACCAAGGACTGTAGTTGAAGTCGTAATTTTATTTGCGCCCAATGCTCCCGGGTACTTCATCCCCACGAAATCACGACTGTGCCTGCGTACACGACCCAGGTGATCCATTATAATTATTTCTGTCCCAAGGAAGCGCACCGCTCCTGCCTGTTCCCGCATTGTGACAGGTACTGTGTAAATTCCACCGCCGAATAGCAACAGTTCGTTACGCTGATTAACGGATTTTTTAGCCCGAAAATTACCTCTCATATCACCAAGGTAATGGCATAAGGATAAGGTCTACCATAAAAAATGCCATTAGCCAATTTTTTGCTTCATAAGCCAATTTCGTGCTTATCTAATAAAGGAGGGGGCTTCAGGAGGGTAGATATCACTTGGTACAGCAACCCCCGTCCTGCAGCTCGTCGCTCAGCTCCTTATGCGGGAGAAAAGGGAGCAAAAAACGGAAAAATGACTAATCCTCTTGTAAAACAAAATTCACTCTCAAGACGGTTCTTTTTATTTCCAGATGGTAGACCTTTTTCGACTGTGTGAAATTCCTTCGTTCTGAGGAGGCTGAACCCCGAAAGTCGAATCCCAAGCCCGCTTAGGAGGGGTATGGGGGAGGGGGGAGCGGTGACGATACTATCATCCTTTGCATTCAAAATGGATATTCCCTCCGATAGATAACTGGGATACAATGGAATGAGATGGGGCCGTCGAGGATAAAGGAGAGAAATGTGACAAATAGGACATTTCGCCATACATCGAAGCTGCTTATCCTTTTGCGGAAATCTGCGGTGCTAAGCAAAAACGGTTTCTAATTTACTGCAGTGCACGAATTCCGTGCTGAATACAGAAGAGCCCTAAGGGTAGAGGTGGGCGGCAAATTGGCAGAAATCGAGGCGAAAATGGCAGAAAAGGGTCGATTTTTTGTTTGCTTTCTGGGCCGCCATCTCCTGTCGAATCAATTATTTTGCGCTTTTGACACCACGCTCCACTGGCTACTCAATACGAGGGAACGCCACCAAATAGATTGCCCCTTTCAATTTTTAAAGGGTTAAAAGTATTGTCGTGTCCATTCTTCCAAGACTTAATTGTTCCAATGAATGAATGAGGCGAAATTAACAAAGAGAAAATGGCAGAGGGAAAAATCCTAAACTTGGCACTGCCTGCTCCGTCAAAGTTAAGACAATTGAAAACTGTTAAAAACTAGGGAATTCCACTTTCAAAGAGGATGCCCTACCTTACACTGTCCGACTTTAAATTGAAAACTTTTCTGTTTACGTCCTTTCAAGAAAGCTGCTTAAGAAAAGTTTAAAAAGTGGTTTTGAGCTGAACGAAGCGTTTTCAAATCTTTTCGCCTGACTGAGGATTGCTACCTTTTTGTGATTTATTGAGAACCAATCAAGGAGTCCCGAGTTTTTGTTGCTACATTAAGCATTAAGATTTCTACAAACTTTAACCTACTTTTTTTAATAGAACGCATTTACTCGTACCATCGCTGGAGCCGTACCATTTGCGTAATGGGGGGCGGGGGCTGCCGTAATCGTAATGGAGTTCGTGTAGCTTTCTCATATGGAAGGCTACTCTATGCATTTATTGAAGGATTTTCGTAATGACTTTCCCGAAAAAGGAAACGTAGCCATAGGACATATAGAAATTCCAATATTTCATATTATATTGTCAATATTGGAATAAGATTGCACAAGCAATCAGGCTACACAACCGTCAAAATAATGTCCAGCAAACAATACTACGCCGCGACTCGAAAATTGCGATCACTGCAATGTCAATTAACTCCAAATTTTTAGGTTAGAGATACTTTTCCCAATCCTTCAAAGAACCTAACTGTTTAGTAATAAAAACAGTATCCGTATCAATCGGTGATGGGGCACCCCAAAACACCCACAAGTTGAGGAAGTTGAAAAAAATTCAACTTTTTTCTAAAAACGGCACCAGTAAACTTGATTTTAACCTTCGACGGGGGATTTTTTTAGAAACTAACGCAGGTTGCCGGCCACATGTTGAATATTGAAACATCCGCACATAAATAGTTTAAAACAATTGACATTCGTCGAAAAAGCTAAAATGATATTTAAATAAAGAACAAGATGATTAAAACAAGTACAATGTTAACGAAGAACCGAGAAACATACAGCCGCAATACAAGAAATAGGCTACATTTGTGATTTTCATTCTAGTCATTTCTATATGATTTCACAAACACTAAAGATCTGATCAACAGTTATAACAGTTATACATATAACAATAATTGCTACATATAGTTCTATCTCTTTTCGTTTATAGAAACTACCTGTTCGTTTCGTGTACCAAGTATTTTGTGTACGTAGAGCACCATGTCACAATGTCAATGTAACCTACGGCTAACCTTAGAGGCCTTCTCCAATCGCCACGATAAATGTATTACAGCAATACTGTAGAACACGCATTAATTCAGTCAAATGAAAAATTCAGAGGGACAATATAATTATAAGAAGTTGTTAGAAGTGGAAGAAGGCGATACTCTGATATTCCACAGCAACGATTCTAAAATGGAACAGGATTGCGGATCGTTCTACGATAGCCTTAGATTAATATATGATAGCATGGAACTCCAGGCCAAGATGCATCAAACCAAAGTCCCCAATAAATACTCCAGTCAAGATACATTGGAAATTAAAACTCCGAGACTTCTATTCAAAAAGGAAATCAATAATAGTTAATTTATATACTCTTTTTTACTGAGATGCCAAAGCTCAGAGGATGCCTATAATGCTAATCACAGCCTTGGCAGGAAGGAAAATGGAGATGTGAGATAAAAGCAAATTAAGAGATGGAGTGTTGATATCGGTGCTCATTTTGCATAAACAACTGCGTCCTATAAACGGCAGGAAAGACAGAAGGGGGTAATCTGTACCACACTCGTATGGTTCGGCTCAAGAAGGATTCTTGACACCTCACTGTTCTGCTAGGTCTTATCACGATAACAAAAGGGTGAAGGTGGCCCGATATGCTGGTATCGCACTTTGGGATAAAACCACAAGGAATCAGACCAGAAATTAAAAGAATTCTCTATTTTCCAATATTTCGAATGTTATACACCCAGAGAAAAAATGGTTGAAAAATGACTATTTTTTAACCATTTTCATGTTTGAAACTGGGAACAACATTATATTAGTTGATTTTAACTACAAAAAGTAGTTACTTCTAACTATTTGAAGGGACTACAAAATAGTTAATTTTGAAACAAAAGGGAGGCAAGAAATTAT
>QYTT01095255.1:702-17001 GCA_006980735.1 Dasypogon diadema
TGATAAAAACACGCACAATATAAAAATAATGTCAGAGACTAGGAGAGAAATTGTCAAAAATTAATCTGTCAAAACTTGTCGTGTCGGTGCCATTGAGCGAATGCAAAATTATGTCGGTGACGGAGCCAATTGTCGGTGTCGGTGTCGGTCCCATTGGGCGCTTAGCTTTAGAAAAGTATTCCCATTTTGCTACCTGTACTCCATCTTTAATTGTGCGTTATCCCTGGTTTAATAAGAAGAATAAGTCTATTGCTGTCAAAGTGACATCTACTGCTATTTGGTTATTCGATAACAGAGATTTGTAAATTTCATCGTAATGTCGGAAAGGAAGGTTTTAAACGTAAGTATAATTTTACATTTAATCTTTTATGGGAAATAATGTACAGTTTTGTAGAAATACTATCCCCCGGATTTCGATCCGTCGAAAATCCCTCGTATGAAATTGGCGAAGAATCGTCAGTACACCGTACGGCTGATGGCCCCATTCAACATGCGTTGCATTACTTGTGGCGAGTACATTTACAAAGGGAAGAAATTTAACGCCAGAAAAGAAGACGTTGAAAATGAGACTTACCTTGGCATCCGAATATATCGCTTCTATATAAAGTGCACGCGATGCCTGCAAGAAATTTCCTTTAAAACTGACCCGAAAAATACAGACTATGAAATTGAGGCTGGAGCAACAAGGAACTTCATGGCATTAAAACTTGCAGAGGAACAGGCCCGAAAAGAGGAGGAAGAGCTTCGGGAGGAGGAAGCCAATAATCCAATGAAATTGTTAGAGAATCGTACACAACAATCGAGAAATGAAATTGAGCTCTTGGAGTCCCTAGAGGAATTGAGGGACCTTAATCGAAGGCACCAAAGTGTCGATTACGATACTATGTTACAGCAGTTCGATACCACAGAAACAGAGAGGCAGAGACAGGAGCGTCAGGAAAAAGAAGATGAAGAGTATATTAAGTAAGTAAGCAGAATGTCCTGTTCATAAAAGTATTTATGGATGTGATTCTTTCAGGACAATAGCGTTCAAGAATAAAACAATCCTAGGGAAGAGGATTGTCGCAGAAGAAATTGTAGAGGACGCAGATGTGCCAGAACTGGCTCAGCCAAAGAAGCCAAACCTTACAGAATTTGCAGTGCCTAAAAACAAAAGTGCACCAAGTATGGGCGTACTCACAAGCAAGAAGTCTCTTCAGAATATAGTTAAGAGGAAAGCGGTGGATGGTAAGGACACATGTCTCGCACCGAATGCAAAGGGGAATTCAGATACAAGTGCCCAAGTATCTCAATGTATAAAGCCAGATTGTACAAATTCAGGCAGTCAGGACAAAGCGTTACATTCTAATGGGAGTCTATCATTAGTAGCAAACTACTCTGATAGTTCAGAGGATTCTAATTAATATGTAATAAGAGTAATAATAAGTTGAAAACGACGGGTAGTTTACATTATTCTCGCCATTGATATCCTAACCAGGGGAACCCATCATAAATTGTGATGAGTTTGTCTACGCACTTGTAAATAGCGTTAAAGCTGTGGATCAGTGGATTCATCCTTTCTAAAGATTTTTAACTGTGATGGAAGCTTTGCATAATTGTTTTTAGCAGCTACCGGGTTATCTTCACACTAGCGCTGATCTAAATGTTATTATTTGAGAACTCCGTTATGTCGTAAAGTTCTAAATAAATTCAATGCTCGAACAGAACTATATGGTGCCTTATTTTCATTTTATTTCTCAAGCACCTTTTCAGATAACGGATATTTTGAAATTCGATGATATAAACTGGACATGGAAGTCAATCTCTTTGGAAAGGGTTTACGGGGTGAGTCGCTCCAAAAATATAACAAAAGTCGATTTTTTCATGCATTTTTTGGTTATATTCCTGTAACAGGAATATACGCTCCCCAATTATCATATTGGAAATGATAGTATCTAGAAAAATTTTTATAGTCACGAGGCCGAAGGGAATGTAACTCCAAAGAGAATCACATCAGAAAGTTTGCACCACAAATTTTCGAAAATTCAATTAATATATTTCTTACACATTATTTTGATTATGACATTTGAAGCAGAGTTTAAAATGCTGCCACACTATTGAATGCTTTGCTTTGCTTATGAAGAGACTACAGTTTTTATTTTATTTTATTTTACTGTCGCAAATATGAAAGCAAAGCATTCGAAAGCGCTGTATTGCGCAACTTGTACGCATGCACAAGTTGCTCAGGGGAGACAAGCCCCCCGTGTGCCGGACTCCCCAAGATCCGGGTCTACCGGCTAAACTCCCCCTGCCTGTCTCCAGGCCACCACCCCGGAACCGTCGTTAGACATCACATCGGGGTAGCGGCTCTTGTTTGGGCTGTCCGATCCCCCCCAGTCCATCATATTTCTGTAGTGTTCTCTATAGACAGCAAGTGCATTGCCATTTTCGTACGATCCAATTACAGCACAAACCACACCAAACTGTTTTTTGTTTTTTTGTGGCTGTAAAGGTGTTTCAAAGAAAAGCATGTGGGTTTGCTTCACTCCAAATGCAACAATTTTGCTTATTTACCAAGCCATTTAATATAAAATGAGCTTCATCGCTGAAGATGATTTTTTCATGAAATAATGGATCTGTTTCAAGTCACTCTAAAGCCCAATCTGCAAAATTTCTACGCAATAAATGGTCATTTGGTTTACGTTCTTGGGTCAGCTGAATTTTATACGGCTTGAAATACCAATCTTTGTGAAGAATATTCCATGAAGTGCTATAAGAAAGTCTAAGTTCTTGAGAACGATGTGTAATTGATTGTTTTGAATTTTCATTCACACTTTGGTTCACAGCATCGATGTTTTCAGCAATGCGTTTGCCTTTTTGGACGGGTTGAATTTTTAACATCATAAACATCGACATTTGACTGGAATTTTTGATGATTTTTGATTTTTCAAACAATATTGAACACAAATGTCAATTTTGATGGGAATCACAAAAAATGGTGGCTATGACGTTTTACAAAAATATGTAGCACTAGTTTTGAAAGCCCTTTACCCACCGACATCTAATAAATGGACCGCTCAATTTGCTATCTCATGTGGGGCCAGTTATCCAGGACACAGAATACTTATTAGAAACGAGAGGGAATGTAGTTCCATCCTTTTTTGTTGTTCGGTATCTTATGGATAAAATTAGGGTTGCCAGTTGTACTGATTTAATCAGTACTGTACTTATTTTCATACTTAGAAATTCGCGTGTACTGATTTCGTATAATTTTAATTTCAGTACGTAAATGTACTGATTTTGTAAGAAATAATATTATTTGAAACGAGAGCTAATGCTTTTTTGGAAAGTATTATCACTTAGATATTTAGAGAAGAATTTTGAATTTTATAATAATTTCGAAAAGCTTAGTATACTTTCTTTGGAGGAAATTCCTAATTTTAAAGATATTTTAGACATTGTTCAATGTCTTTGATGAATATGTGGTCTTAAAATCATTCTTATCTCAAGCGGGGCCATCTAATTTAACAAAATTATCTGTTGAAGAAAAGTGGATTAAATTTTTTAAGTGCGGTGAAAAAAATTATTTTGAAAAAATTCTAAATTACATATTTTCGATTCCTCATTCCAACGCTGCCAGCTAAAGGGTTTTCAGTGAAATGTTTGTTTATTGGAGGAAAGAGGGAAATCGTCTACTAATTGAAAATTTGGAATTTGAATTAATTATTAAAACTAATTATAAGATATCTTGCCAAAATTTTTTTAATTTCTTAAAGGGAGAAGAAGGGAAGCATATTGTGAAGTTAATCCAAACCAACGATAAATACATTTTATCGTTGATTTGGTTTATTTGATCTTTATACATTATATTATAAATAATTGATTCTTTTTTCGTTTTTGGTTCTTTATCTTTGTTTGATTTTCCTTATCGTGGGAGAGTTTTGTTTTTATCTTTGTTTTGTTTTTTATTAATTTCTTGTACGATATGAGAAGTATTGTAAGACTGAAGAAATAAGAATAAAAGTATTTAGAGTTCGTTTACGTCTTGTTTTTTTTTTGTGTTCAAAAGATTTTGTGTACAACTGACAATGAACGAAAATCTTTGAACTCAATGTACTGATTTTTGTCAGTGCCAGATCTGGTAACCCTAGATAAAATTGGCATTTATCCTAGACACAGAATGCTTATTCTAAAAGAGGCAGCAATATAAAAGTGGTGCCACTCAATTTAATGCAGTTTGAGTAACATGCTCAGTCCATATTATAGAGGTCGGTGCCTTTACCTCTTTAGATTTAAGAATAAAATTAGAAATGCTTGCGTTAAAGTATTCCGACAGTGGAATTAATATTTTTGAAATTTAAAAATCAGAGATGTTTCCATATCCAGACTTATACGGTTGGCGAGGGTGTGTGTTGGATAAAAACATGTTTAACTCTGCATTGCGTAAGCCATGGGTAAAATACGCTCAAATATACATTGCGTAAATCATGACCTCTATAAGAAAATGTGAAATCGTGGTAAAGGTGAGTTTTGAGGAATGCTCTTGAGTTTATTTGGCTGCGTTCTGTATTCGGAAGGGATGTGACTGGAGGTATTTTGGCAATTCACTTTTATTGTTACTAATTATGTCATCTCTAAACCGAGTGATTATTATATTTCCCCTCCCAAAACTTTTTTGCACGGCAATCTTCTGTAGTGTGTGAAGTTCTAGTACACCATTCACACTTCATATTGTAACGACCCCAGGGCCATTTATGGTCATTGGCTGGACTTCCGGACTTGACTACTGCACCAACCAGGGGTGGGCAGGGAGGATAACCACCACCGTACCTCTTTCGGGAATCAGGGTGTCCGGCAGGATCACGAGCCTTCTCGACACCCAGATTCAAACTATATATGGGCCGCGGTTCACTGGGCGGGGACACAGTTAAATCGGATTTCTAGCGGCGGGCCGGTCAGGGTGAAGGCTGACGATGGCTCTGGATTGCGGTGGGAAGGAGGTGAGTTGCTTGTGTGAAGCTTTTGTGCCTTGTGAGGTTGTAGTTGTTTTGTTTTGGAGGTAAAGACTGCGAATTCTTAATTAATCTCGGACTCTACTTCCACAAACACGTGACAATATTTTTCCGTTGGGGATTTCTTACGGACGTTTCAACCCTTCGATTTCGGCTTGCGGGCACCATACATGCTTCTAGACTGTGACCATTGGCATATGCATTGGCATATCTTATTGCAAAAGTTGCATTTTTAAAATTCCTATCTATAGATTCTATAGCTGCTGTCTGGGAACTTTTAATGGGTGGTGATTGTAGAACTGGAAATGTATGAATTATGCTCTGTGTGGCCGAATTAAAAGAGGTTTCCTCAGGTTGTTGTATTGAAGACATAAGTGAACTTGAAATATTGGGATTAGAAGAGTTATTTGTTCGACATTCTTCCACAATGCAGACTTAAACATATTTTTACCCAACATGTGTTTTACATTTTACTTATTGAACTACATAGGAATTTCTTAAATGGAAGTTTCGAAAACTAAAAAAAACTTATTCTTTATTTCTGGAATAATGCAAATGTGAAGATATTTTTTGTTATCCCGTTTTCTTGGAAAGTATGCAATACTCTTTAATTTTTTATGATATAAAATTCTGTAAAACCTTAACAAAGATCAGAATTTTCAAATTCCACTATACCTTCTCATTTCTTAATCTAAACTCAGACAGGAATTCATAGAAAGCAAACCAGCAGTAAAGTAAATTAATTCCGAATTTTTATTAAGATTATTAAGGCTTTTTTTGCAAAGTGCCTTTTTTCACGAGGATGTTTTTGCGTTCTTCTTATTTCCTTTTGTGCAAGTGAATAGAACTTCCCGCACAAATTCTACGACGAAATTTTTGAGTCGTACACGAAACTGGTTTTCTTTTTCGTTTTTATTCGCAGATTTCTTTCTTGCCATTTGTGCTCTTAAAATCTAAACCTTCTAATTTTCAAGAAAGAGATGGCTCTCATCCCACTCAAACTCATGAAATAAGCACAAAGAGGAATTCGGGAAACTTCCTGCTCGAGCTTCTTGATTCTTGCGGCTAGCTGAAAGGAAAATTTGAGTCGCGGGCACAACCCCACTTCTTACCGCATGGGTCCCGATCCTATCTCTTCTCTCCATTTTTCGATCGTCGGACGCAGGAACTTCCTCGTGAAAAGGGCCACAAAAG
The DNA here is from genome assembly GCA_006980735.1 of Dasypogon diadema. Classification (NCBI taxonomy): domain Eukaryota; kingdom Metazoa; phylum Arthropoda; class Insecta; order Diptera; family Asilidae; genus Dasypogon; species Dasypogon diadema. Next base: position 6,888 of record QYTT01095255.1, read on the forward strand.
GAAACGAGGAGAAATCGTAAGTTGTAAGGTCCGCACTATAAGCCGTATGAGTTACTAATTCAACCTTGGTATCCTGTAAAATCACCCTTTATGAAAATCACGATCATTTGTTTCGCAGCACTTTTACTTTGTGTAACTTTGGCTTCTTTTCACCTTTGAACAATCACAAAGCCAATTGTTGCTTGGTTTCCAATTTTTAGGAGTCTCGTTCCCTCTAGGATTATTATATAGAAATAATAAGTAAAAAGTTTGCATTCCGTCAGCTTAAATTTAAAGAAATTTTCTTATTAAAGTACAAACTAACATTTCTATCTTTAGCTTAGTTTGGAAAGAAAAACATACAAAAGAGCAGTGTTTAATCGCAAGGGGGTCTTCTACATGTCTGATACATGTGACAAGGTAAAACATCGCATTTTTCAATGCGAACCCTATCTGTGCACTTATGAGATAATTCCGTATTGCGCAGCAATCGAGTCTTTTGTCGATAAGAATTGTCGCCGCAAGTAGTGGTGCATGGCGTCCATGGGGACCATTCAGAGTACCGACATTTCTCTTCAACTCCATTGATCCGCTCCAATGTGTACGACATGCTGACAGGGGGTCTTCTTCGGTATGACTCGCTTATTTCGTGTGGACATCGAACATAGCACTTTTCCAGACGTACCATTTTCTTTGGACACGGCTTGCCTCCATGTTTTGGCGATCTAATAACTTCCCTTGTTTTTATCTGATAGCCTTCGCCGCACGTAGCATTACACGGTCGGATATTCCATTCTGAAACTTTGCAATCGACTTTTTCGTAGTAACCTTCCCGGCGTAGGTTTTCAATAGTTAAACTGTTCACTTCGGGTCTTTCCTCGCATGTCGATTTACACTCTTCTCGAGTAGCAAACTTATTTTCATCTGTGTTGCAACTTGCCGCATAGAATATAGCACAGGTTTTCTTAATCGAATCGTAATACCAGTAGAGGTTGCGTTTATTGTCGCGACAAGGACCCACTGTAGGCTCATAATTGCAGAATTCAGGTCGTGTTTCACAGTTGCTATCAGTACAATTGACCTGTTCAAATCTTTTGACGGAATCGCAGGGATCTGGAATACTTGGGTCCCTGTTTGAATTCACATTCCATATTTCTCGCTGTCTACTCATTATACCTTTTCCACATTTTGCACTGCAAGGGGTCCAATCAGACCAACCCGTCGTTTGACATTCTGGAGGCATTTCCTTAAAATATCACCGTCGAGTTTATGTTTTGCAGATACCACACAAAAATACTTACAGCTTCTTCTAATATATCTCCAGAACAGTTTTCACCCTCACATTCTTCGTCTTCTTGCAGTTTAGGATGGTTATTCACCTGTGAATAAACGAAAATCTTTATATAAAATTTGGACATTTATGAAAGTAGTGATTTCATGATTTCATGGTTTATATCAGGAAAGAAGTAGTTCTTTTGCCAAGGTTAAGGCTAAGTTAACCTTAACCACATGCATGCTTTTGTTTGTGGCTATTGCTAATAACAGAATACCCACTATGCTAATTGGAATATTATAATAAACGAAGATTGGCTTGATGCCTACAAAAGTCGTAGATCTTATCATAAATAGCTCAAATTAAGCCGGGTAATATGGACAATCAGCATCAGTTGGATGACAGCGCACGGACTCTCGTTAGCATAAGTCGGAGCTCATGGTCCTAACTAAAAAGAGAACCTGCCTTTCCCTTCGATGAGAACATCATTGAGACCAAACTGGCGGTGAAGTACCTCGGAGTGATGATCGACAACAAGTTGAGCTTCCTCGAGCAGATAAGACGACGACAGGCAAAGTAGCAAAAGGCGTCATGGCACTAAGTAAACTGATGGCAAATGTCGGAGGCTCTAGCTTGAACAAACATAGGTCCTACTGTACGGTGTGGAGCTGTGCGTCAGTGCCTTCAAAAAGAAAACGTATCGGCAAAGACTGGTTCAGATGGAAAGAAGAAGAGGTGCATTGAGAGCAGTCTCCAGTTACCGCACCGCCTCGGAGCCAGCAGTCCTAGTCCTAGTCATCAGGATCGATCTTCTCGCCAAGGGGTGAAAATTGGCTTTCATCAGGAGATCCGTGGCTTCCAGGGAGACCAGAAAGGGAGGAACTACACAATCTAGGTCTAGGAAAGATTTGGGACCAGGAGACGAGGGGAAAATGGACCTACTACTCGAGGACCTGAGATGATCGGCATTCTTCGATTGCGTTAGAGACCCTAATAGAGATAAGAGCTTTTGGGATGTAAAGAAAAGGGCCTAGCCCTAAGTAATGTGACAAATAGTTCCAGGCTAGTATCCTACTGCGGAATGACTTTAGTTCATAGTTCGAATTCACTCGGGGTTCCAGCACGGCAGGGCCGATTGTTGACACGGGGTGCATAAGAGACATTTTACGTCTCTCAAAAAAATAAATAAATATGTAAATCAACAGGTCGCGTAACTGAATTGATTCCCATAATCTTATTAGGTTTGAATATTATCAGGACCACCACCGTACGTGGTATGTAAATTGGGAGGTTTATCTTTTTAAACATAATCAAACTACTTGTTATTACTTATATCCTCCGAAAGTATGATACAGGGTGTCCACTTTAAAAGTTACCAGTTTTATTATTTTAGTATGGAGACATATTTGAGGAGATCGGCGTTGTATGTCAACAATATTACTAAGGGGGTGAGGTTTTATACCTAAAAAGTAACGACCGCCTTTCAACTTCACGACCCCTCAAAAATCTTATATGGTTTTAAAAGCCTTTTGCTGCTTAGCTATTAGAGCTGGTAAGTTTTAAAATGAACACTCTGTACATTAGCGTTATATATAAATGTCGACTTTTTACCTGGCATTTTTTCCTATTCTTTGGATTTAAAAATTTCCTCGTCCGTGTCCTTGTTCCTTTACCACATGCCGAACTGCAACTAGACCAATCAGACCAGTCAGAAAGACGACAGTTCAAATCTTCGGCGACATTTTCATCTTCTCTGCATTTTTTACCCATGCAGTCCTCTTCTTCTCGTAATATATTTTTACAAGGGAACTGATGGGCAACTCCGGGATATTTGAATGTTCGAGTTCGATATCGTTTTCCAGCTCCACACTTAGAGCTACATTCGGACCACTTGCCCCAAGGGTGAGTAGCGCATTCCATGGGATCATTTCCACCTGCAACTAAAGTTTTGGGCCTATGAAGAAAACTCTTAAGACATAGGACAAACCTTGTTCATTTTCACAATTTTTCTGATAAAGACGACGTCGAGATATATGAAGACGTGCTAAAGGTTTCATCGGTACTCCGTTTACATCATGAAAGGGCGATCTTTGATCCCTTGGGTGTTTAGAGCTAATTCTTCTGATAACATCTGGGCGTTTTTCTGGTTCGTCTGGTGACTGAAAAGAAAATAAGTATCATTTGCTTATATAAACTTATTAAAATTTTCTTACCAAGTAAGAGGGACCGGCGTCTGTTCCAGCATCCCACGGGAACAAATTGTGTATCTTATGTTCTATCCATGTACAATTCGAGAGACATAATTCTAGGCCAGAGACTCCAACGATCCAGTCAGGAGAAGGTTGAATCATAGATACGAGCGAAATTAAGTGATGTTTTGAGTCCACTCGAAAAACTGCAAACGTTTTCCCCGTTACATTAGGATGGGATAAGCCGCGGGCCTTAATTATGGTTCGTATCTGATCGCTCTGTAGAATATAATTGAAATTATCTTAAAAAAGAACAATTTCACTTTGATTCTCTGGGACACTAACTTGCTCCTTTAGTTCGCTCTCTAACGTCCTTGTTGATCCATGCTCTGCTACTTCCCTCAAGCCTTCACTAGCCAGTTCACCAAATTTCCAAAATCGATAGTCGATTGTGTGAGATGCACCAATTATATCGCTGAATCCAGTCCGCCAATTATCGGCTGGAAAGTCCTTTGGGTGAGTATGTCTTGACCACATACCTTCAAAAATTAACTGAAAGAAAGGTTAAATCGTCCAAAGCAACGTGCATACATCAAACCTCATATTTTGCTTCATCACATGCACAGCAAGGATCTTCTACCGGAGGCTCATTATCGATGTCGTCTTCTTCCATCTCACATAGTTGTTTCGTCAACAGGCCATCATCCATGTACCAAATGTCGTCACGTTCTATTACTGTTGCGCGAATTAAGACGCACCCGTTGCCCCGGTCTGGTGCTGTCCACTCCACTTGCACCTTTGTTTTCGCAGCATTGTTAGCCTGAGTTATCAAATTAGGACAGTCACCGCTGAACTTGGTTGTGTCTGTGTTAATTAGAGCAAAATTTCCCACGGATTTAGGGTCTGACGTCCCCAGTGGATCGCTTTCGCTTTGAACCGTTAAGAAGAACTTCTCAAAAGTGTGTGCAGTAGAAGCTGCTTCTTGAATTCCCATTAGAGTTACTAAAAATTACAGAAAAAAGAAAATGTTTAAACTGAAATTTTGTGAGCAAAAGGATGAAGATCCAGTTCCCTGGATTAAATTTTTTAGTTTTAGATCTAGTTATCGCTAAGATAATATTTTCAAATTTCTTTTTCATTCGAGTAAATAATAACATGGAATGCGCGAAATATTTCACTATGAAATAAAGAAGGCTGTACGAATTACAAACTCAAAAATGTACTTTAAACACCTTTTTAACCTTCACTCTCCAAAGCATTAACACGGGAAATTTAATTCGTAAGCACAAACTTTTCCGCGATGAATGGATAGATTTGTGAAGTTAGCACCCCCAAATTAGAATTTCACAAAAAAATAGGATTTATTTGCCTATGCTTTGCCCAGTTTTGCCCCATCAATAAAAAATTTTGCCCACCATGATGTCAATCCGTGGCAGTGGTGTAATGATGCTGTCTATGATTTGTCGTTTCGGGGTCCAGAACCTCCTTACCTGCTACGTAAAGCTACTCTTAGGAAAATTAAAGAAGAAGTGGTTAATCGAATTCTTCAAATTGACCCCAAACTTGATCCTGTTGATTCTTTATATAAGATGAAATATCAGGGACGATATGCTAGATATATTAAATCAATATTAAAAGACCCATTTTATTGCTTTTATCAATTATCAATTATCAAATGCTAATTAATGGAAAAAACGGAACACAGCCAGTTTGCCAAATGGTATCCGTAAAGCATGACACTAACCTTATCACGTACTGACTTAAAGAGCGTTTAAGTGATGGAGCATCAATACCACAGCAGGTTGACCTTGATTTTTCATTTGCGTTATTAAATGGAATTTGATTAGCTTAAAATGTTCGTACCTTTCAAATTGCCACCGATTACTATGTAAAGAAACATTGTAAAGGACTTTAGTTTGTATTAGACGTAAAGATATTGAACATCTGATTCATAGTTTTTGTCGGAAGAAATTGTTAATGCCAGTTATTACAAAATTGGAGATTTTAATTCAGGATGTATTGGCGTACGCTCCACATGTGACAATTTGTCAGATTTTAGTGATGCAGAGAAACATTATTTTTACCGAAAAGTAAAAATATCTATTTCAGCGAAAAAAAAATCTTTTCAAGAACTGAGTTCAACTTAAGAGTCAATAGTAATTGATGATAACACTGTAACCCATCTCATATGGACGGGCAAAATTATTTATTGGTTGAGTAAAACTGGGCAAAACGTGCGCGAAGCCATTGCGTATTTTATTTGTTCAAAGACGCGGTTGGGGTTGTTGTGGAGATTTTTTGATAACCCACCCCGTAGCTCATCACACATGGGTGGGAATTTTTTTATTGATTGGGCAAAAATGGGCAAAACTTAGGCAAATAAATCCCGAATTTTTTTTTGTGAAATTCTAATTTGGGGGTGCTAACTTCACAGAGCTTGATTTTGCTAGAAACTGCATTTAGAAGAAAAGGCAACGAAGGTCTATATGGTCTTATCTATCTCCCGAAGAGCCATTGGTAAAAATTGGGGGCTTGGACCCCAGATGCTAGTTTGTTCAGCGTCATTCGACACACTATTACTCATGGAATTGCTATGTGGTGAAGGGTTCTAGAGATAGAACGCACCGCAGGATTTTAGAGAGAGAGAGAGTGAAACGCCTGTATCCACTCGTCATATCGGAGGCATCCAGTTCGATAAGTACGCGGCCATTTAGAAGTTATTCTATATGTTTTGCCCACAGACACCCATGTCGAAAAAGTACCGTTTTGACATTGACAACGACCATCTACTCCTGATTGATGATTACCTCAGAATTTGAGCTTAGGATTCCACCAAGGAAGGGTTGGGAGTCTCACTCTGTAATTCCCCTCTAACGAACTTGTTTGTTGTTTTTTAGTTTTAAGGCTATCATCGTTTTGGTGGATTTCCCTATTGTTGTCAGTGGCAACGGTATAAGTCAGATCGAGCACTCGAATGTGATGAAAACTACATGTACTACACGAGTAGTGATTTGATTTGTTGTATAGTTATCCTAGCATCCCGTTTATAAATTAGACTTAGTGTATATATAATGCTAACACTTGGTCCAGAGAGTAGCAGACAGAGATATATGTATGTCTTAAGTTTTTTTCATGGGAAGGTCTTATATTTCCTCTCAGCGCTCTGACATCGAGATATAACATCGGTGTTAGAAATGTTTAAATACATCCGACATCGATGTGAAAATATTGAACAAATAACAACAAACACTGATGTTTCAAAATCGTCGATAAACATCGTCCAGCTCTAGTCGAAAACCTCTGTAATATCTAAGCTAGTAAGGGACTGCAAATGCGTTCTTGACGATTTATTCCTAAACACTGATTTAATTATTCTATGAGTGTCAGGCCATAGTTGCATATACATGGCAACGAGGAAGCGGTGAGTTGGCACGGAAGGTTGATTTGTCTGATTTCCCACCCTCTCTTACTGGGATGACATCTACATATCTACTAGGACGTACTTCAGACTGCGCGAACAATCAGCTTCACCAACTATTGGACGTGACCCCGCTGGCCCGCCAAATGACAAAAATAAACCATCGTCAAGATTGCTGATTTCCATTTTAATGGGACAAAGGTACACCAACACCAATACAGGATCGGTTGCTCAAACGATCCCGACTATAGGGGATTCGTGGAGGAGACGGAGATAGTGATACACTTTCTATGCCACTGTCCGCCACTTACGACGAAAAGATTCAGACACCTGGTACACCACTTGTTTGATGAACTGCAGCAGGCGGAAGAGGGTAGGTGCTTATCCTGATTTCCTAAGTTGACCTGGTGCCTGTATTGCTAACAGAAACCGTCCCGCTTTCTGCCTATCTTCGAAGGGATGAGCAATGGCCTTAAAAATAGCCTAAGTTCGGGGAACCCCTCTCGGTCCTAAAACTCTTCAAAAACAAAAACAATAAACAAAAACCCCGCCGGCACCAACGAGCAGACAAAGAACATACCCGCAAATGATAGAATTGTTAATTTGGAAAAGATCAAATTATAAACTGTGGAATTTTCTAATTTTCTGAAATTACGAATGATGGCCTTCATTTTGATGGAATTACAAAGGTAAATTTGGCCAAAAATTTGTATCACTAAAACTACAAGAATTCGTCGTTTTCCAGATTAACTATCCGATAAGGTATTTTGGCACGCTCAGCCTGGCATCATGCGTGACCTACCTGTGGCTTATAATAATTTTCTCTAAAAATTCCCCTGTGAATCACAGGTGGCCTACGCCAGCTTGAACATGTTATAATAAATTAATATTTTCATGCTATACAAAATGAAGTTAATCAACGCAGTTTACATTGGGATAACTTTGCTTTTACGACAAAATAGTTTTTTGCATTTGCCTGGAAAGAGCTTAATTGCTACACATAATCATTTAGATTTATTTGTATATAAGGAACATTTAAGCTGGATTTTATATGAATCCATTAATAAAGTTCAGAGAAAAATGTGAAGCGGTGCTATATACGTAATACAAAGTATTATTGCAGCAAGTGCAGTTACAATCTTGAGATATATTAAATTTTACCTCAATTAGTGAGTATTGCGTGGGATGTGTTATATTATAATAATGATCGTGGATTTATTTGACTTACCATTGTATTTTTGGCCAGGTTCATACTTATCCGAAGCCCCTGTAATTTTTATTATGAACCTCCCATCTGAAGGTGATTTTTCAGCTGTTGTCCCTTCAGGAAGCCTAGTGCAGCTCAGAGCAATACCAAAAGCATCAAGGATAGCAATCACTTGAATAAGCTGCTTCATATTCACATTTTGAGTAAAGCGCTGCAAAAAAGTACATATGAAATTTACTTAATAAAATTCATACAATTCGAATAACATTACGCATTTAGTTACTAATGATGATGAAAATTTACTCTAGTACTTTTATTTATTACACGCTTATCATTATTTCTGAGGATATAGCTAATAATTGGGCAGATGAGGAGAGTCAGCAGATTGTTATTACGAAAATTAAAAAACTGGTAGCAATACTGACAATTCTGAGCTGCTAATATATTTGCTTATTAGTTAGTCATAACAATTTCTCGTTATTTCGGAAAGGTAACAAGATGGGAAATTTAATAAAAATAAAAAACGGGGATGTTAATCACATGAATTTCGGAGAAAATTAGGAAATAATGCGTAAAAGTAAAAAAATAAGAAGTAAATTTTTAACTTTCGCAAGTTACTGTATCTGGTGGGAGGTAGGTAACATTGTTGATATTTTTAGTAAGAACATTGGGATAGTGGTTTTTTGGCGCAGGTTGAATGTCGCTGCGTTGAGCAGATCAAAAGATAAACATAAAAGAATAATATGAATACCGTGAAAATGTTGAATTTATGTATCACCCTGTAACTTCCAAACGGTTGAGATTGCCTCCCCCCTTCGCATATAATCTTTTGTTTGCTAAGTGTGATCTTTCACCCCATTCATTTTTGACCTTGAACTAAGAAACACCCTGTATAATGGCAATTCATTTCATTACAAAAATTGGAATTGGAAACTAATATATGAAATGAATTGAATGTTTTTTTCATTTTGAAAATCTTTACTTGAGATAAAGACAGTAAAGCATAAATTGAAAGTTAAATAGATTTATGGATGTAGAATACCCCAAAAATTCGATATTTACAAAAAAAAGAAACAAAGAACTGGAGAGGGAAAACAACAAGAAAGTTAGCGCAACATGAAACAACATGAAATTGAATGTAATTTTAATTTATCTATTACCTCTAAAATAATTAGGTAAACTTTAAAGGTGAATAAAGATTTAAAATTCAATAAAAACCTCAAAAAGTCAGCTCTTCCTAAAACTCAAAGAGATGACGAAACAGAAATAGAGACTCTTGACAGATTGTAGGAAATTAAAGGAGAAAACAATAGTGTCAGATACTCAAAAGCAAGCCAGACAGAAACGAATCCACTTAGTATCCAGAAAACATCCTTTAGTACCGAAGGAACCCACTTTGAATACACCAAAATGGGTTGAAAACTGCCTGCAGTACTTTTCAAAGAGTAAAGGATAATGTGCCCAAATAATTAGAAGGTACTATATATCTTCCGTATACATTATAGCATATTTCTTCTCTCACATAGAACGCATTGAAATGTTAAAAAGAGCTGCGAAAAGCCAATGCAAGAGTATAATCAGATAAACTCAAATTTTTTTGCAAAGAAAAAGACAGAACTCCTTGATCATGTTGTAATACCGGAACACATTAAAATCCAAACTAACAAAAGTTAAAGCCATCAAAGAATTTTCTATGCTGGGTACTCGAAAAGAAATCACATTTTTTTAATATTTGTGATATTATATACTGTGTATAGAGCTTATAAAGCCTCGTAAAGCTCAGCGATCCCCTCCCAGAATCCCTGGAAAAGGGTAAATCAGTTGTTCTTAATGGTTAGTATAGAGGGTGTCCAATAGGAACGTGTGAAAACTAAACAAATACTCCCTCCCTCTCAGACATTCTAAGGAACCCTACGTTTCAGCAACGTCTACCTGAGGCCTGCCAGCCTGGAATAAAACTGTGGTAGGAAGAGGATAATTTTCTTGAAAATGAGTGAGTTAACTATTGAAGAAGAAAATTTTCTCATTGAATGTTATTATTCGAGAGG
>QYTT01095255.1:17021-31228 GCA_006980735.1 Dasypogon diadema
GAACGCATTGAAATGTTAAAAAGAGCTGCGAAAACCCAATGCAAGAGTATAATCAGATAAACTCAAATTTTTTTGCAAAGAAAAAGACAGAACTCCTTGATCATGTTGTAATACCGGAACACATTAAAATCCAAACTAACAAAAGTTAAAGCCATCAAAGAATTTTCTATACTGGGTACTCGAAAAGAAATCAAATTTTTTTTTAATATTTGTGATATTATATACTGTGTAGAGCTTATAAAGCCTCGTAAAGCTCAGCGATCCCCTCACAGAATCCTTGGAAAAGGGTAAATCAGTTGTTCTTATGTTGAATTTCATTTGCAATTTCAGGGTAAGCCAGGGTTCAACCCTGAAAATGCAGCAAATGAAACATGAATTTAGAGTTTTGTAGTTGTAGTGGTAGGTATTTTGTGTTCATATTGTCAGTTTCATAGGTATGTAGTAGTGAACTCTACCGAACCCTTAGCTGAACTCGGGGTTCGAAAACTGCTATAATGGGTTAACTCGAGTTAACTCAGGTTAACCCAAAATTGTCAAATAAAACAGCTTTTTAGAGGAACTGCTAGAAAGTGTCAAAGAAACTGCAATAAAGTGAACCCTGAAAGTGCAAATGAAATTCAACATTAATGGTTAGTATAGAGGGTGTCCAATAGGAACGTGTGAAAACTAAACAAATACTCTCTCCCTCTCAGACATTCTAAGGAACCCTACGTTTCAGCAACGTCTACCTGAGGCCTGCCAGCCTGGAATAAAACTGTGGTAGGAAGAGGATAATTTTCTTGAAAATGAGTGAGTTAACTATTGAAGAAGAAAATTTTCTCATTGAATGTTATTATTCGAGAGGGAAAATTTATACTGAAGCATTCAGAGGCTTTCGTACATAGTATGGAAGTAAAAGATTTGCACAGAGCTATGAAGAGATGTTAGAGACACAATACTTTTCCTATATGCGAAGAAAAAAAATTTCGTTAAGAACCACTACTTTGTGCAAGAAAGACCAGTACCACATTTAACACAAGAAGTCTTCAAAGGCATCAATAAAGTTTATGGTGCAGAGTTGTCCTTGGTTTAGTGAACGCCTTTGTGAAATCTTACGCACTAGAAATGCTGCTTACGAAAAGTGGAAGTACTATAGAGTCCCTGCTTTCTGGGATGAGTACAAAGTTCTTCGAAACCGTGCCACGCTTTCAACACACTTCTTACAACTCCTAAATGTGAACCTGTCTTCCAAATTTCTTTGAAGAAATCTTAAAAAATCGGGTGTTTGTCCTGCTAGGCAACTTGAACATTCTTCTAGATATCGACTTAAGTAGTAATGATGACTTCCTTTGCTCACTGCAGATTTCCCCCTTTAGCCCTCTCTTCAGCTTCAGGGACGTCATTCCTGGCTCTATACAATATTAAAGTCCAATTCAGTAGGACTCGATGGCATATCTCCAACATTTGTTAAGATCCTTGCGCCTCACCTTTTGTCACCCCTTACCCTTAACCTTCTTTAACGCCTGCTTGACTACCTCAACCTTTCTTCAGTCATGGGAATATACCAAAATTATCCCTGTCCCAAAAAAGGCCAGATCTTATTCCTCTAATTTCCGACCCATTAGTATCTTACCGGTTCTATCAAAAGTTTAGGAGAAGCTGATGTTAACTCAAATAACCCGTCATTTAAGTATTCACTCAATCTGGTTTTCGTGCCGGGCATCGCTGTACAACAGCCCAGATAAGTTGTTCTTGTTGATGCTTCTTGATGCCTTTGATACAGTGAATTATGCAGTCCTTTGCAAGAAGCCTGCAGTTCAATTTCACTTCTCTAGATCTAGATTTAGATCTAGATAAAGTTTCTGCCCAGTTAGGTGGGCATCGGCAGCCTGTTTTTTCAACCCCCTGTTGGGGTTAAGACGACCAGACTACTGATGGAGCTCACCTTAGAACATGCCACATTCTAAAATGCTACAACGCTCCAACGACCCTGCTAACTCTTTGACGAATAACCTGCGCAAGTCTTCTGAGCTCTGTTTCACGTGACGTCTCTTCACGTCTGGCTACTTTCTTCGCTCGAGATGTATATCAAGAACATCAAGAAAGATTCGATTTACGTTTGCCGGGTATAATTCAAATAAGTATAGAGTTTCCCTTCTAGCCCAGAAGGCGCACTTCCCAGCGTGAAGCCAAGAATCGTTTACCTATCTCCGCATTAAGCGTTCACACATTTCGTAGAAATTCCACACCTGAGAGCGTGTTCCAGAAGTGGTCGGACGAATATTCACACATATCTTATAAATACATTGATATTTGTTTTATTTTATAGTATCATATTAAAAGTATCAAAGAAAATTCCACAAATGTCAAATTTGACGTTTATTTATATATATACACAACGGTGTAAACCCTTACCGGTACTTCATAGCGTTATAAAAAGTATTCTATATCCTATTATACGACATAATCAACTCTGGATTCGCAATCAGGATCTCTAAAAATTCTCTATATGCTAATTAATTAAAGAAGAAAATTGTTGGTCGCCATATTGGGTCTGCCATCTTGAATTTTTAAATTTCGAAAGCGGATTCACAATAAGGATTTCCAAAAACCCCCACATGACAATCCCTTGAAATTTATGATTTTATTAGCCGCCATTTTGAATCTTGCAAATAAAAAGTATCCTACATTCTTCTTCAGGATATACTCTACCTGTGTTCCAAATCTCATTCAAATCGGTCCAGCCGTCCGTTCGTGATTGAAGGACAAACATTCAAACCTTAACATTTATAATAGTATTGTGATTATCTGGGCACAATTAACACACCTTTGTTGTTATTACTCTGCCGTTATCTTATTTGTTAAAATGATTTGTTATTGACTGATATTTGACTTTACATCAACACAAAGCATATAAAAGACAGAAGGAACTTTGAATCAACTTTTTTTCTGCTTTTTTTAGAAAACAAATGTGATTCTTCTCATTATTCTACCGTAAAACAGCGAAAAGCAACTAACATTACGTCGCGTCGGTGCTTTCAAAAGTTGATCATTCATCTTTAAAATTGCTTGCAGTTATACCCCAATTAGTTAAAGCCCCAAAATAAGTTATACTGAATTTATAGGTGCATAAGAAAAGAACAGGAAAAATTGTGTGCTACACTGTTCACTTAATTCCAGAAACACCCCATTAAAAGCTGTCAATTATAAAACGATATAAAACGCTTTCAAAACGCACAACCTCCAAAAATTTTTCTTAAGAGGTTCCCACACGATCAATTTTAATTGACAATAATCATGGATTGAGCATATTGTCAATGAAAATTGATAATGTAGGAAACCGCCAATGTCCATTTCAAATAAACAAAAATCAGAAGAAAGTTGATTTTCTCTAATGTTAATTGTCAATGCATTGATGGTGTGGAGAGTACATCAACGTTACTTTAAGCTTCCAGAAGACAAGATGAGTGATCTGCGGCAATGTACAAGGGAATTCCTAAAGGAATTCCTTGATTTATTATAGGAACAATGATTGCCTTTGAAAAATGAAAAGCTCTAAATATATAAACAAGGAATTAAAATTGGAAGCATGCGAAAAATTAAAGGAAAAACTCTCGGAAATTGATGAGACAGCTATGATAGAAAGCGTAAACAGAAAAATTAATAGCCTTAGAACAAATTTTCCATTCTTAGAAAATTTCGGTAGTCATCTGGTAAATTTATTAATTCTCGTATCAGAGATACATCTCCACGGTGTTTTCTTTTTAAAAGCCACTTCTTTCTTACCCAATCTTTCTTTCGTCTTTTTCTTAAAATCATTGTACTTGAAACTGCACTTGTTGCAAGTAAACATAAGTGTACAGCCATTTTCAAAAAGTGTTAGGAGAGCTATGCGAAATTTATAAAGAATTGTCATCAATGTTAATTGTTGCGTGTGGGTACAAAATTTAATCAATATTACTAGAAATTCTATACTTCTCTAAATGCGAGTTCCATTTACGTCCCTGTCCATCAACAGATATTCATCTGCCGGCGTTGCTAATAAAGTCAGATTCTCTTAAAAATCGCTTTTACTCTTGCACCAAAAGCTGAGTAACTAAGGTATGTAAATCAATTTATTAGAAGACGATGATTAACGTAAATATATTTCTCAATATTCATTCTTTTATTAACGCGGAAGTATTTTTACTGAATTAAGGAAGGAAAAGATTAAGTTTCACACATTAGCCACAAAATATGAGGTAAATATTATGCGCGTAAATTGTGCATGGAGAGAAGCTGTATGGCAAAATTATTTCATCAATTTAAAATGGTTTCCATTACAATCATTGCACTAGCTTTTTCGGACTATCATATTAGAAGGAAGATAATTATAAGTATTAAGAGAAGGCTAGTCCAGACTTATATTAATTTCCACTGACCTTTTCCACCAACTTGAACTTTACGCTTTTAAGGCATACAGGATGTCCGCGTCAAAGTGACCGATCGGGCGCCTAATGATAGGTCTTCACGAGACAAACAAAAAATTGTATGGGGTTAATCGTTTTTGAGATAACGGAACTTCAAGGTTTTTTGGTCGCGTTTACAGCGACGGCTGTATAGCCCATACTATATACGAGTAGGCAACACGAGTGGCTTTAAAACGATTGCCTACCCATCTTCCTGCTCTTTGTTTAGGAGCTACGAATTTTCAAATTCAGAATTTTGGCAAATTTCTGGAAAAAAGCTGTAATTAATATGCATTTTTCTTGCATATAACTTGGAATCCTAATAAATTTCCTTTTAATGTGACATATCACATGTATCCACGTACTTTTTTTCGAAAGGAGTAGGATTTTATCACCAGCTACGAACAGTAAATCTAACTGTCCTACGAGTACATGGTTATTACAAACGAATCACTATTACATTTTCGCAGTACACTACATAGCAAAGAGGAAATGAGAAAATGTTCTATTAACACGATGAGTGCGGCAATTAGCATAAAAGCTTACGTGGGAGAATTACGTGTTAAATTGCATTTGTACTGAGTAAGCTTTTAAATGTCAGTCCCCGGGGACTGACGCCACACTCAACGTGCTAATTCCTCTAAAAAGCTCCTGAAGAAGAGTCACACCAGAACTTGAAACGTTGAGCTACTGATAAAAAATTATTTGAATAGACTGTTGATCATGTATGTTTATTATATATTTTTTAAAGCTTTTTCCTCGCATTGCGAGATTGCGGGCTTACAGATTTGACGCTCAGCTGCGAATATGTCAGATTTCAACACTATTCACTAGATACTTATTACATTCCTTTCGTCCCTACCTCCAGGGTATAGCATAATTGGTCTAAACCAATTATAGCTTTTTTTCTTGTTAGGGCATTAAAGAGGATAGGATTTGTAAGAGGGATACTCTTACAAAAATGGGTATATATACTTTGTAGTACACTCTGTTGGATAAAATTCCGTATAAAGTCCACAGTTACACGAAAAATCAAAAACACTTGTTTCACCGAATCAAACCTTGAATTTACAGAATAATAAACACTGGAGCTCGAAAAACTTTATACAAAGTGCATCGGCAAATGGCAGTCAAGTTTACACACAGTACACGGCATAGAAAAAAATACTTTTTAGGGGCAGGGACGTAGCAAATACTCTATAGTGGCAATGGCTACGTCTCATACAGTGTTAACAACTTTATAATCCCACGAAGATGTGACTGTCACGTAACCGTTTTTGAAGTAAGATTGATATAGTTCCGACAGCATGGTTTTTGCCACGTGTTTGTCACTCCGGATTCCGGAATTTGAACTACTTCGCTATTAGGTAGTGTGAAAAAGTGTGGGAAAACACGTAATGAGACCCTTATATAACGTGGCAGGAACTTCGAAAGGTTATCGCTACGTTATATTCACCAGTTTGGAACCTCACCTGAATTTATATTTTAGGTACGTTTCAAATACCAACTCAAAGTATTCCACTGTATGTTGATCGCGAGATACAAAGCCTTGGTATTTGCTACTTAAATTGGTGGTTGGCAACGGAGTCGTTTTACTTAGAAATGCATACATTTCGTAATTTTCAATATATTTGGCTAAAATTTTAATCATATAGGTACTTTACAGGTATGGTACTTTCGAGATATTTATCCTGGAACACCGAGTCCAATTTTGAATGCCTTTATACAGGATTGACCTTGCGGTCACTCACACCTCTATTATATGTTAAAACAAAAAAGGAATCCTTAAATTCTTTTCTTTTTAAATTTTTTAATTATCGAATAGGTGGAAGAAAATGTAAAAATAATTCTGATAATTCTGATAGCTTAATTTTATATTTTCAAGCATTCAATTATCAAACAATGTCTAACTTTCTCATGAACAAGGATTCAACTAATTTATCTATTATCAATTATTTGATGTTCTTATGAGTAAAAATTATCATTATTATAGTATATAAAAGTCCTCAAATAAAAAATAGCACGGGCAGAGGGCTTCATTCATTTGGAACAACCAATAGTGTGTTAAAGTTAATAAATTTAATAAGAAAAATCTGTCGTTTTATTTTTCGTTAAGCCAGATCCAAACAATCTTTTTTCATTCGATTTTGTTATTACATACATAGTTTATTAAAGTGTAGGCTTTTTTGTATTAAAAAATGGCTTACGATGGTTTTACTAATCCGAAATCCACATTTTCGATATGATAAGGTGCTTTTTAAATAAATAGTATGAGTACAAAATAAAAAACAATAGGATTGCCGCTTCTATGTATATTTAGTTCGTTGTGTATTTCTTATTTATAGTAATTCAATAAAAAATTCCATACACATTGCGGGTTCACAACTTTAGTTCGTATAAAAAATAAAATACAAGTGGGCTTTTAGCGAAATTACTTAAATATAATAAAGAGACGACTAACAGCCAAGCCTGTTTTTATAAATTATATCATTCTAAGTAAAACATATTTGGATTTACATCAAGCAGCTGACCTTATCAGTGTCCACTCACCATTATTTCAAAATATAAGCTTAGAAACTCATAGAAAACAAACAACGCTTGATCGATTAATTGAAAACTCCAAAATTATGTAATTATAATAAAGTTCTCAGTGATTATTGCGTATCTCCGAAGCTTGGTTACTGTGTACAATTTCACTTGAATGTAATTCTATGGCTTCTTTCTCCACTTAGCTTGCAACAAAGTATCTTGTCGGTTCTTGTAATTTCATTGTAGAACGGCACAGAATGCACTGCTAACTATTGCAATTTTATGCGTAGTAAGGATTCTTATTTTCTAAAACACTGGGTCAATTGCTAACTAATTAATATTTTGCACTAGTCACCGATTCTCAGAACTTCCGGACAATTACTAATTTTTGTTATTACACTATCCGAGAAAGATCGCGAACTGAATCACTGTATCGCATAGGACATATTCTCTCGAACTGGACCACTATATTGAGATGAGCTTGTTTTTAAGATCACAGATAAGCTCCCACGAGGGAGAATACAAATTGAGATCAATTGAAAACACTTCGCCACCACATGTGATTCCCATTGCACTGAAGAACACTCGTCCAAATGAGACCATCTTGTTGGGCAGTTTTATTGATTGCAACCACTTTCAAGTTCTTAATCAACGAATTGCTGAAGTGAAACATGGCAGAATAGGAACGAAAGCTGCTACTATATAATATTTAGGTGTATAGTAGCTTTTCGAAATTGAGAACTAAATGCAATTGTTTTGCTGGATCGAAGAGCGTCTAGGGATGTTCTATTTACACATTTAGGAGGGCCAAATGCATCAACCAAGATAATCAGTTTTGATTAAATTTTTTAGACTATTTTCTTTTATCGAAATTAAAGAAAATCTTGGTGATGCAGATGGACCCCAGATGTTCTTTGTAGTCTTTGCATAATTAGAACAAGACCCTAAGAAAAAACTTTATTAAGTGCTTAAAATTTTGCACAGTCATCATTAAAACGTAAACATACTGTTGTCATTGAGGAAAATTTGAATTTCGAATTTTTTTGATTTTTTGTACATGGAATCAGTACAAATGTTGTGAAAAATAATAAAAAGCCGATAATGGCACCTTTTTTGGACATAAATCCTACTATCGGAGTTACGCGTGACTTGTATTTCCCCATATTTTTCTCTCATCTGATTGTAAATGAGGTCCATATGAGGAGTGTATTTGCAAAAGACTTTTATTGATTCATAAACAGTTTTGAGAAAAAAGCGATAAACTAATAATTATGTAGTTCGTTTGCTTTACCACGATTCGAACTTGAATATTTTTTTCAAATAGTTATTATTGTTGATCTATCAAATTCTTAACAATACTTTTTTCAAATCAAACGCCGACAGGACACCTTAAAATAGGACACGAAAATGAAAATTAGCAGCTTTTATAATTCCACGAAGTATTTAGAGGCTTTTGTAAACTTTTTGGAGGCTTTTGTAAAACTTTTGAAGACTTTTGTAAATTTTTTAGAGGCTTTTGTAAGTTCAGTCTGCATCAAGGACATAGTTTTCTTCATGAAAGGAACCTTCGTCAAGGTCGATATTTGACTCAGCAATTCTTTTTGTCTTCGAAACGAGTTACGTGAAATTTCAATTTTCCCTGCTCAGACCAATTGAGTCCAAAATGATTTGAAAGTAGCTTCTTAACATCACTTTTATTTTAATCGTTCAAGCGGACGCTTTTTCGAACTTGGTCAAGCGTTATCAAGACTTTTTTCTCTTTAATAAAAGTCAATACATGCCAGTATTAATACTGCATGCAGTTTCACATTTACCAAAAATATAATATTTAACCAGCCATAAATTTTACAATTTCAATTTCTTTTTGAAGCAGTAATTTTGAAATGCCATTGTATCGAATGTTTCATAAGCTCGCTTCCAATTTCAAACTTCAATTTCCAAGTTCTTTAACTGTACCATGCTGAACAAAAATTAATCTGGATAAACAGTACGTACTATTTTCTTACTGTAATGCTCGGAATATAATCAGAAATACAAGTTCAATCCTACGAATATATTTCGGAGGATGGCAATTTAACCACTTTATTAACATTCAAACTACTGCCATATTCTTATTCGTCAACATCGATTTTACATGGTACAATATAAAAGCGGACAATATTTATTAAGACACATGAAGAAAAAGGTGAAAGGAAATAAGAAAATCTTGTAAAGCAAAGCATTGAACATAATAACCGTGTTCGGTGACCTGCTCCAAGTCAAAAAGATCAAGAGCACTGCTCTACTTGCTCTTTTTATGTTTGATAAAAAAAAGAGCAGAGCAGCTTAAATCAATTTAGGGCAGGAATTCTCGCACCTGCAACAAAGCAAGCAGAGCAGAGCTCTTTTCAGATTTTTTGCTTGCTGCTTTTTTTACTCAGATCACAGATCTGCTCTGCTTGGAGCAGCGTCGCCCAACAGAGCTTACGTATGTGCAGGTTAAAGTTGAACGCTTTAAGGTGATTTCCAAAACACAAGCAAAGTTTAATGTAATCAAAATATATAAATTAGAAAGGTGCTTTAATGGTCGGTTTGTGAGCATTGGATTAAACCTTGGTTTATCTTTAAGCAAATATTTAGATTAAACTGGAATTTAAGCCGAATTCGGTCATAGTTTTTTAATATTGAAAATATTGCTACCACCATGGTAGCGCTTTCCATTGTGAAGTACAATTTTTCGGTCTATGTTTAAACGTCCTGATATAAAAGTGTCAGTTTTGAGTGAACAATTGAAAAAGGGGATTAGTTGGATGATATTAATTCTAAAATCAGGACAAAAAGGATCAAAAGGACATCGCGGTATCCTTCATCCTTATAGATATCCTGAAAACCGTTGTTGCAGGAAATTCTTTCAATACCAGCCGAACACTCCATTCTTCCGGAAGTAACGAAAGTAGTGTGTACCTTACTTCTTTAATATCTGACTGTACATATGCTTTCTTTATTTTATACACAAAAAACTAGTCACTACTTCCACTTTCCTTAACCCAAATATTTTCTCTGTTATCTTTCTAAAGGAGTTTTGTAGTTTTTGTCATACCGTCATTACCGTCTCTAATTCTGTTCTTATCAATTTTCCCCTCTCCGAAATGATCAAGACAATTATTTCAACACGTAAATGCTTCATCAGTTTGCATAAGTGTTTCCGGTGGTTCAGCTTCTTCACTTTGAAGAACAGCTGGTTCTATCTCTAAATCTTCTAAAATTTATTCTAATGTTCCAGGTATATTACTTGCTTTTTTTCTGCACATTGTACAAATTTTCCACTCCAAATTTAAATTAGAAATTCTTTGCACCATGCATGGCAGCACGGGTCTTAAGTCTTTACGAATCGATTTATGCCACGGTAAGTTAAACGGGTTACAACAAATTGTCCCCGTAAATTGCGACATTTTCAATATTTTATCTGAACGCTTTAAAGTTTTAAACCAATTAAATGCCAACTTTTAGCATTCGCTTTTTATAAGTGCCACAAGTACCTGACCTAATTATTATTTTTATTTTAATTATTACGAACTACTTAATGATTAGGGAGCAAAATTATTATTTTTGGAGCTAAAATGATTAGAAAGTAATATTGGCACAAGTAACCGATTTTTGTCTTTTATGGCTATTAGTGCATATTGTCAACTCTCTTCCGCAAGTGTTAAAATGTAAATAATTTCCAGGGAACAATAACTAGAGAAAATCATAAAATCTGAGCCCTTGGATAGCCCAAGATGAAATTTTGACTAAATGTACAAAACTTTAAGCAAATCGGAGAGATTCAATTAGGACGATCCCGAACAAGCGTGACGATCTTTCAAAGAATAACCCAAATATGACAAAATTTACGAACTACTTTGCAAGAGACTTCCAAAAAGCTCCACTTAAATGCTATTTTACTATTAGAATGCTCAAAACTTCAAAACACATAAAATTATACTTGTTGAAGAAAAAAGCTCTCAGAATTGAAAGTACTTTGTTACATTTTTTCACTGAGGTCAAGTATGCCCACAACAAAATTAATCTGACATTCAAAAAAATTGTTAAATACTTTTTGCTGTTCGAAGGATAATTTTCGTTTGTGCAAATTATTTTGTGCTTCCAAAATAAATTTATTCAAATTTTATTGCGAAAATATTACATAGTTGAAATTAAAAGTGAAGCACTGATATGGAAAAAGGAAATAGAGGAAAGTCTCAACAAGGTAAATGCATTTTCACCAAAATAAAGACCTTTAGCCCACATCAAATATATTTTAGAAGCTAATCAAATTAGTGAGCCCAGATCTGTTCGAAACATTGGCCAGAAGTCGAAAACAAGCCTCTTATCGCTTTCCAAATCATCAACCATAAATGCTCCAAATGTAAGTTTTTCTGCCAGAGCACTTTTTTAACGAATTAATTATTTCCATTACCCTTTAAATGTTGGGGTCATATCAGTCTTTTAATCAGACATTATATATACTATACTATAAGCGACAATCTTAAAACCATTGACCCTTTCCTTATAAGTTCTGAACGGTTGTAACAAAGATTTTTCCACAATTGGAATCTTTGGTTTTGATGTTGATTAAAAGTGGGGTCAAGTAGTATTGAAATGAACCACCTCAATGGAACATTTCTCAAATAAGATTAAATTTAGTCTGGAATTTCTACGGCGTACAGCAGATCTGGGAGAATATTACCACTAGTTTGGCGACTCTGACATAATTCCAGTCAAAAAGGCCAGGATGTTAACCGCTTGAGCCCCAAAGGTGGTTCTAAAAATATGTGCGAAAGTCATCAACAAATGCTACCGCACTTTTGTACTTTACCCCAATTTTCTGAATTTTATTTAATAAGATAATTGTACCTGTAGTCGCCGTATTAAGGAAATTTTTCAGTTTTTTCCGCACTTTTCCCATGCAGAAATTTTCAAATCGCAAGGGCTTCTTAATACTTTGAACCCTACCCGAGGCGGTGATTTGTGAAGTTTTAGAAGTATATCTTCATCATTTTCTGTTTCTCTTTATCTTCTTTCTGGCTCTTTCTCGTTTTCTTGCTTTCTTCAATCTCAAGCTTTTTTTGTTTTGTTTTCATGGTAACTTCGTCAAGACTGCGATGTAAGAACACTCGGAAGGGATTATTTTCGCCTCTTTTTTCTTAGGTGCTGTATCCGAGAAAAACAAAATCCTCTCAAAGGACTTGGAATTGAAGAGTTCTGACCAGAGTTTGGCTTTTCTGAAGTTCGAGGCAAAGTTAGGTTTCTATGTAAGCTTTCAATTCATTCTGGAAAATGATTGGGCTAACATCACTCAGCACTTCTTCAAGTAATGGACAGAAAATTCTCTTCTTTGAAACGGGGTCGTCGATATGTTTGAATTTCCATTAGTGGACTTTTCTCTGCCATTTTTTATGTAATGATTGAAAAACCGCCATATCCGTTGGCTGAATTAGATATGTTGCGTTGGGATAGAGCGCCGTCAAAATTATCCCGTTCTCAAAACACACCGGTTAGAACAGTCAGATTAGAAGTATGTCCATTTACGAACTGTATCACCGGTCATTTAACCCTATTTCTTGACCAACAATAGGTAGTACGTATTCAAAAAAATAGTGCACTATTCATCTACTCTGATTTTCCAATCCCCCAGCTAGTTGGTAGCTCTCGAAGACGTCAACAGGTATTCTTGTGTATTTGAAGACAATCAATGGCGGAGCCAATATACCAACAGGGCCAACAGTAATCAACACCGTCACACACTCCTTCTCGTCTCAGTGACCTGGGGCCTTAATTCACGAATTCGATCCGATTAAAATATTGGTCGTGATCGAATTTTCGGAATTCATGAATTCGATACTCGTAAAGATACCATTCGATATTCATGTGATCTTATGGCAATGCTTTCTGTTCTTTACGATCAAATTCATGAATACGAAATTAGTACCAAATCGAATATGAAATTAGTATCGTATTTGTAGTCGAGTCGAATTCGTAAATAGGGCCCCTGAGCTGGAGAGCACTCCCCTAATAACGATGCACTTAAGACGAGCATACCAATCACTAATCTGCGGTTGATAAAAAATAAGATCTAAAGCTTCAAATTCACCCAGAAAATAAAACATATCCAGTTACCTCCACACATTTCCTATTGACCGCTCCCTCTAACCCGGCCCTTCAAATCCTTAAAAGTTTATCACCGTTTGACAAGATCCAAAAGAACTTGCAATCAAAGTTTGAAATTTCTACTGATTGCTAAAAGATCTGTTTATTTAACTTTAACACTAGAACTACGAAGCCAGTTATTTTGATTGGTAACGGTAACCTTTCTTTCAATTATATTATTCAGTGCATTATTTTTATCACTGTTGTAAGCATATCGATATATCTATAGTGTTAAAATTAAGCAGAGCAGAGCAAGGTGGGTTAAATCATCTCAGAACAACGTCAGCTTCAGAACAACTCTGTCAAAATAAAATCGGAGCAGAATTTGGCAATTAAGAGCAACCAGTTTCATGAAACACTTTTCAGACAGAATAGATAATCTAAGTGAATTATTGAAAACTTGTCCTCCAAAGTTTGAATATTGTCTTCTCACTTTTTAAATATAATTTTTATTAATCAGCGTCCAATTCCTATTAAATTAAATACCAACTTACTACGCACATCGCCAACAAAAATTACCGGTTAAATGTCGGGATTGAGAGCCTCATTGGAGATCGTAAATTAGATGGAATGTCTTAAGCTATTTTATAAATTGCGCATTAATAAGAGTTTCGAGCACCATGACCATAGCCAGAAACAAAGTAAAGACCTGCTGCGCCAAAGGTGCACACATTGCGGGCGACAACGAGCATTCGCCTAGCGTTCGGACGAGGCTGACTCGGAAAACACTTGGCCCTTTGTTATTATTGGGTTGTCTTTGACTCGCCTAGAGAAACAAATTGCCTATATAATAAAACGTTTGAATATTGAAAAACAACTCCAGAGCCAGTTGTAGATGTAGTATGAGAAGAAAAGCGAGCGACTATAGTCGCTGATCATATGCAGACGTCACCTGATAGAGAGTCTTCCGTCGCGTCGTAGCGAAAGGATTAAGCAAGGTGAATGTATACCGATCGTGGCGCGAGACAAATTAGGTATTAATACTGAATCTACTATTTAGAGTGACATTTCTTTATATCTGGCTAATTATTGCAATATCCCAGTGGCTTTTAAAGTAGGTGTTCTGCCGCCAGTAGAAAATTG
>QYTT01095257.1:18315-35625 GCA_006980735.1 Dasypogon diadema
TATTAATCAGCCTAAGGCTGATTCTATATTTTATGTTTTTTGTCAAATTATTTCACACTTCCTTAATTTGAACACTTTAGGGGTTCAGGTACCCAGCAAATCTAGCTGGAGGAATCAATTTTTCCAATTGCAAGGCATTCGAACAAGGGCCTGTTTTTTGTATGTGGGCAGCGAAAGAAATATTATATTATCCGCGTTTGACACTACGAAAGAAAGACCTTCGAGGCCTATTGGCGACGAAATAATTGCATCTAAGGACGAGTACCTGCCGCAGCGATTTTAAAGTGCCTATTGTTTTAATGAAATCTCTGGTTTAATACTTTGTATAGGGTTGTCCGGCTTAATACTTCGCATAGTAGAACAGTGAAGTATCGAAAATCCTTCTTAAGACTACCCCTCGAAGTGTTGTAGTTACTTTACTTTAAGTACTTCACTATTCCAGGGATTGCGATCTTCGACCGTTTTCAGTCTATTAGGAACATCGAGGTTTTTCTGGACAGCCACTTTTAGCATCCTGGTGATACGCATTTGGAGTACTAAAGATCTCGTGAATCTATCTTTCTTAAGTATAATAAAGTGAATGGGACATCATTTCTTTATGCAAGCACTAATTTTAGTGATATGGTTCTAATGCGAAAAAGTTTTTCCTCTTTCTCCTTTTAAATTTCACTCCTGTGGCTTATGTCCTATAAGTGATATGTAAATAGTTTTACACACTATCTCTGTTAATATTTACAAAGCAGGGGAATTACATGCAAATATCTCGTAATTGAAACTGTTAATATTTACGTGAATGGATTGCATCTGAAATTCACAGCTCGTCGTACTGTTGCGCTGCCCTCAAAAACAGCAGAGTTTAGCTTCTGCACTCACAGTTCACAAAAAATTCAATTTTCTCTAAGGGAGACTATTTTAATTCAATTCAATGCAACCAGGCTGTTATGGTCCTGTAAAATTTTGATGTCAACTTCATCAAGCTGGGGAACCCTTCCTCTGTGCACTCCACTTAAAAGCCT
Organism: Dasypogon diadema; assembly: GCA_006980735.1. Taxonomy (NCBI): domain Eukaryota; kingdom Metazoa; phylum Arthropoda; class Insecta; order Diptera; family Asilidae; genus Dasypogon; species Dasypogon diadema. The sequence continues at coordinate 19,332 of QYTT01095257.1, forward strand.
TTATTTATTTAGCCATTCATGAACACAATTATGGCACGGGTATCGATTTTTTAGTTCTAAATAAAAAATTCAGCTGGTTCAGTCTCTGGTAAGGGCATAAACAAAGCACTCTGAAAATATAGTATGGCATGCCATATCTTCCCCAGGAAGAAATGAAGTGCTTCCTTCATGCCTCCTGGTCATTTTAAATTATAAGTATCTTTTGTGTTTGCACGTATACCTCACCACTATCAGCCCCTGGAGTCAAATAGCTCTTCTACACGAATTTCAATGTCAGGAGAATTCCGTGCGGAGAAGTGGATAACCGGGTTACCCCGAATAGCAGATTCCGTCCGAACAAGGACAGATTACAGAAACAATGGAGCTCTGTGGTTGGAGATTCTATTTCGGAACAAGGAAATTGAAAATCTCTTAAGTTTCTTGAATAAGAAAGTACCTTGACGCCTTCTAGCCTGAAGCTTGCTTGCTCGCAGTTCTCTTCCAGGGAGAGTATGCTTTTAATTAGTCTGTAGAAGGAGCACTGGTTTTATAGAGGAGGTAACTTTTGAATAAATTATTCGGCATTGTTATTGGGTTTTAGTTGTTTGGCGTTTTCTAATTATCTCCATTAAATTTATATCAAGAAAAAGATTCGCTGCTGGTAGTAAATTACTGTCGTAACTTTTATCATTAAGGTTTGCAGGTATTTTCAGACCAGGTGTTGTCTGTTGGAAGAACGTTTGGGGACAGGGGACACATATATCGTTGCAAAAACTTTGTATTAAATTTCAACAGGGCTAATCTACTCGGGCACGATTTTATTTACCATGTTTATCTTTGCCTTTTGAAATTTAATACTCCTATGTCCGTATATTAACCCCGAGTAGGAAGTGTACAAACAAAAGTGTGTAACAGCGAAAGATACTTGAAGGAGTTAGTTAGAACTTTTGGAGGATAGAATAAAAAGTAGGATGCATTGTAGAGACAATTGAAAACAATTTAATTTCATGGGATATAAAATGTTTGGAATAGAACAAACTCCCAATTCGGAAGTGCAAGTTTGCAAGTTTTTCTGTATTTATTGGTTTAGTGCAGAAGATTTCAGCAATCTTAAAAGTGCAAAGAGCACTGGTAATTTAGTTAGCAATATTGAATTAAGAAAAGAAATATAACAGGAAAATAAAAATAAATCAAACCCTAATACTAATTAATAAGATAAATTCAATTCAAAGATATAAGGATTAGATATTGATTACAAATTTATCCATAGAAAACGTAAGAAGAGTCCATAGAAAACGTAAGAAGAGCAAGAGGGAACTAAATCTAAGCAAATCTAGAAAAGAAGACATGCATCAATTGATTGAAAATTTAAAGTAGACTATTAAAAAATTCCGCCGGGGACAGTGCGCTGAAGATAATAAGTCAAACCATTCCACTTTCGAATGGCCTGAACAAAGTAAGAGCCCTGCACAAATCTTGAATTATAGCGTGATAAGCAAAGACGGAAATGCCGTTCGGACCATAAAAAACTTATTGCAGAAGAATTCGGATACTTATTATGAATTAAATTATGCAAAAACTTTTGTTCTATATACTTAAGATGCGTGCCCAACAGGGGAGGGCAGCGTGGGAGGTTATAGACGAAACAGATTGTGTCGTTAAAGGCAACATTCATATTTCTTTGACAATCGGTAGTCCAATTTAGGGAATATTATGCTATTAAAGGTAAAGCGAGGCAAGATGAGAGACTTCGCCAGGTTTTTGCGCATTTCAATCGATAGCAACTTTCCGTTGTAAGGAATCAACTTCAGTCGGCCTGCTCAAGTAAATTTGAACGTCGTCAGCATAGAGATGAACGAAGGACCACTAGATCATTAATATAAAGACTAAAAAGGAATGGGCCAAGGATCGATCCCTGCAGGACCCCGCTTCTTAGAGATGTGGTGGTGTAGAATCTCTATTTTTAACCTTCGCAAACTGACTCCTGTTTGTTAGGAAACTTTTAATGAGACTAAGGGCTGATGATGAAAATCGAAACTATGTGAAAAGCTTCCTAATTAAACCTGAAAGGTTTACGAAAGATCAACAATACTAACGCCGTCATTTGGTCATTGTCTAAAGCCTCAAGGATATCCGTCACAATAGACGGCAGAGAGCCAGATGGATAGAAAAACGGACAGATAGGTGGACGGACAGATGGACATCTATTAAACGACTTTTTTCCTTCTTCCATTAATGCCAATATAGTTTGTTTCTGTGTATTATGAATATTTTTATGCGTTAGAAACGTTTGCTTAAACTTATAATACCCTACATCTAGGATATATAGTAAAAAGGACTAAAGGAAATTAATATAATGTTTGGGCAGGATATTTGCCGCGAACGCACAGTACGACAATAGTTTACTAAATCCCAGGAAAAGAAATTTTGACCTCCGAAATGAACTTTGTGGGCGTTCGCCCACTAGCGTTGATAACTTTGTATTGTAGGCGGAAGTTGAATGCCATTCATTAACGGTGTCAGCATGTCCTCCGGAGAAGTTTCAAGTGTCTATTGAAGCCATCAGCTCATCATTTTACTCAAATTGAAAAAGTAAAACAACTAGATGGATCCCACACAGTTTATGCGAGGCGAGTAAGTTGCGAAGACTACAGATAACAACTTCGTTGATCAATCGCAATAGGATGGAACCGTCTTTGATACTTATTGTAATGTGTAATGAGATTACCGCAGGAATACTGAATTCGAGGTCCTAATGTGCAGTATCCCCTGTAGTCACGCAGTCCTCGGCTTGGGGGATGGTTTCTTCGGAAAAGGAATAGAATATTGGGCTGTAATGGTAAAATCATACACTTATGATATTTAGAATGCAGACACGTGAGTTTATTTTTCTCACCGAATGCCATCAACTTTTCTAAACACCATAATTTCTCCTCACTATGATTTTGACTTTATTTCTAGTTTTTCCCATAAATATTTTTTTTTCTTTCTTAGCATATGATTTATTGAATGTAGCAGTATTAGATAAAGGGCAATCTGTTTTTCATAAATATTATGCCTGTTATTTAACCTTTGCCCTTTGTAAATTATCGCCTCGTGCTACTACATTCAAATGGCTTCTTCGCCAGAAGGATATAAAATTTCATCAGTAAACCCGAATCTCATGTAAATCAAATTTTAAAACGTGCCAAAATATTTGAGCTTCTCACAAGCGGAATTGCATTTCAACGAAAATATTTCATGTCTGAGGAAATCGATTTCGACGACAAGGAAATTGTCAATTTACCTGCCCTATTCGCAAAAAAAAATTGTCCCTGAACTGTGGGGTACGTTGCGATAGAATTTGTACCAACCTGCCCCGTCAGACTTAAAAGCATTACGTAATGAGCCAAAAAATAAAAACTCGATTACGAAACCCACAGTCATTTATAGCTATTCAAAATGAATTATTATTTGCCGTACTAAAAGCTTTGCAAAATTAAATTAACTCCATGTTTTGTTTTGTTTATTTTACAGAAAATGGTTTGAGCTACTTTGGGATGGCTTCACCACATCATCTGAAGTCGAAGTCGTCGCAGTGTAGTCCTCAGAATGACGTCCTTAGAAATTCTTACGAAAATTCATTTGCAGTTGGAGAAAGTCAATGTTCGCCGATGCTGGAATCAAAGGACGTCTGTGAACAGTTACTTGGGAATAAAATGGCCGCTTTAGAACTTAATGATATACCGCTCAAGGGGTGTAGTGCGGGGGATGGCAGTGATAGTGGGGTCGATATTGCCACAAGTCTGACCATTGGATTACAGCGTGCACTCAGCAGTAATAGTGGAGGTTACGCTAGTAGCAATGGAGGACTTGACGAGCTTCATGTTGGTGGAAATTTATCATGTGATTCAAGTATGATTAGTTATAGTTCAGATATATGTGAGAATAAAACTGCGAGCACAGTTTTAAGCCAGAATTCACATTATGAGTGCACAAGTGAGAATGGGAGCGAGAGTTCATCAATTGCAGGTGGACCAACAGTCCGTAAGCCGAGCATAGTTAAGAAAAAAGTTGCTGTAAGCGAACCTCCTAACTTGAAATTATCCCGAAAAGGGGAAATATCAACGCCTTCATCTGCCAGCCAATCGAATAAAACGAGATCTCGAGCCACTTCCATTAGTAGAACGCCTTCATTAACAAAACCAAGTCCTCCAGTTTTGCAAACGCGTGAACGTGCGAGATCACGCGAGAAAGCCGCTACAACGCCATCAAGCAAAAGTGCAACTCCTCCAATTCGTTCAACGCCCGTTAGACGTCCACCAAAGCCGGACACTCTGCCTTCCGCTTTAGTAACTTCGCCGAGTATCCAAAGAATAATCGCACAGCGAACCCCATCCGCCACAAGGGCTCGGACCCCGGGCACTCCCTCAGATGATGGGCGGTGGCCTTCGGTTGGGGGTCGGGGTGTTACGTTAGCTCCGAAAAGGGGTAGCTCTGCGGCGCCTGATATCAGTTCAATTAAATCAAGAGTGAACATGATGTCGTTAGACTTGAAGTCAACAGCTACTCTAGACAAATATGGCACTTTGCCAAGGAGAAGAAAACAAAAATCCGTTGAAGATTTGGTTGGCCGAAGTTCACGAAGTAGTTCGGCATCACGAGAAACTAAAATGACCTCGTCCGTTATAGTGGCGAGTAAAAAGATTCCAACATCCATGGTGGCCTCGTATCGAGAGTCGACTCCTTCCAGAATTCTCCCGCCTTTTCCGAAACTTCGAAAGTCCCCGCCAAAGACGAAGATCTATCATGAAACAAGTGTACAGACAGCTATAACGTGCCAAGATATTGAAAATGCATTTGCTGGTGCAGTTAAGAATGTTCGAGTAGACGCAGTCGAACTTGCCGAGAAGGAGAGCCAGTCCGACATCCGAGACCGAGAAATAGAGGTCCTTCGAGATCAAATACGGCAGCTGGCGGACAGTCGTGATAGGTTGGAGGCTAAACTGAATGAAAGATCTCAAAAGATTTCCAACATGGAGCTGCAGCTTAATCGTGAACGACAAGAGAAATTGTCGGTGCAAAAGGAACTCCATCTAAACACAGAGCGTGTTATCGGGATGTTGGAGTTGGCGCGTGGCACTCCAACGGACGAACAAGGCTGTGACAGTCTTTTGATGCTGGAGTCACAAATTCAAATGTCTGGCCACGAATTGGAGCAAAAGCAAGAAGAAATTGACAAATTGCGACGGATTTGTCGCACCTTGCAAGTGGAGATGGAAAGATCGCTGGCGACTCAACAGTCTCTAATGCAGGAGAAGGCGACGATTGAGAGGGAATCTTCGGAGCTGCAAGATTTCCTACAGAACGAGAAGACTGCAATGTACGATGCCCTGAAAGATGCCGAAGCAGAGTATCTAGCATGTAAAAGGAAATTGGAGGATCGGGAGGAAGAAATCAAAGTTCTTAGAGATGAATGTCGTCATTTGGTTCGACTGAACGAGCAGAGGAGGTATCCGCCCCGTCTGATGTGCAATAAAGTGATTATATTAATTTGATCTCATTACAGGCAAGAAAATAAAACTATGCAGTCCAAATACCACGCTCTAGAATCGAGAAGTAAGGAGCTTATCATCCAGCAAAGCACTGCTGTGTCGGGAGCATCCATGGCCTTGTCTGGCCTCCACTCTCGGCTGGAAAGCCTTGTGGAACAATTAATCTGCTCCTACAACATCTCAGAAAGAGATTTGGAGGTAATTTTCGGACATTTCACTACATTAACTCAAATCGCTGTATAAAGCACACCACATTTCCTCCCACTTGTTATTAACCCATTTCCCATCTCCAGAGTCGCACTTATCTCAGGGATCCAATTGAGATAAGACAGACAAATCACCTATTTAGAATGCCAAGCAGGAAATTAGTAAATCCCCCAGTTCGAGTGGCTGCTGCTCGCCAGCCAATTAATTTTAGTGGAAATCTGGAGAAGTTTCCCATTGGCATTCTTAAGGGAGCCTGGAGTTTAGCTATCGATTACTTAAGCTTTCTTGTCGGATACTTCTGTTGTTCGTTTTCCTTAATCTGGAGCCGCAGTAAATCCAATTGTCTCTGGGGATTTACTTTACTCCCTGTGAAACTTATAGGCTCATTTTACTAAATATTCGGGGCTGACGTTCTTTATTTCATGCTTCCCATGAGGTAAGTGGATGTAAATATGATGTGACCGTCGACATTCATATTTTAATAGTTTCTCATTTGTTAATGGAGTAGACTAGAGGATATATTCATATGGTACTTTTCTAGAGACATGGTGTATTCTTAGGTGTCTGCTTCAGTTCATTTCCATTCTTCATTAGCTAGAGTCATGCCTAGAATAAGATCATGCCTAATTCAATTGCTTTTTACTAAATTAGATTTGTTATTAGATTGACGACATTTAGGTCATATATTACGATGGAATATATAGTTCTAGATTCATTTACCAAATGTGGTGCTTACTAAAAAGATACTTTTGTCAATTTCAAAAGATTATATCCTTTCAAGAATCTTATTTTGCTAAACTTGATTTGCATGCTTTATATTTACTACAATAGTTGCTCGCAAATAGAGCAAAGACAAGAATTCAGGCTGAAATTTGCTCTAGACCATCCTCCAAGATAGTCAATGTAAAGTTAATCATTCAGAAATTTAGTATTGGATTTTATCCTTTCATCCCTAATGAGTCTAACGATTCTTTGCGCTTTTGTCAGCACGGGCAGCCCACGTTTTTCAGTTATAAAAGAAGAGGGGAATCGGTGCAGCTAAGTTTTCCAGGTGTATGAATGCCTTTGGATGGTAAGTGAGAGTGACACAATTCGTTGGTCTCTGTGCAGCATTTTTTCATAAATTCACCAATCACTCATACGACCACGTGAAATCAAAGGTACTCTCGCAGAAAAGGCTATAATTTGGTAAGGGAATATAACTAGGAAAAAAAGTCGGTGAAGGCACGGAACCTTGAGGTATATCGATTTTAATTTCTCAAAGGTAAATTATTATTAGAGAGGAAATATCAAATCTTATAAATGAACCTAACAGGCGTAAAGATTTCTCAAAATTTGTCTAATTTCCTCCACGTTGACATCATTATCCTCGCCGATTATGATTGATAAAAATGAGGGCTGTATTTCTCGAAGAAAATTCGCTGAAGTAGCTCAATGATCGGGAGTTAATGACGTTCTCTAGTTCAGTGATCATGGATTGAAATTAATCGTGATTAAGACTAAGAGTTTATCATTCGATGATCACTTTCAAGGATTGGTTTCACTATAAACTTCCATGTTATACCATAATGACTGATGAATTTTTACAGCTTTTCTGTGTTGATAAATTTTTCGAGTTTTCTTAACTGTAAAGCAACTCTGATCTGGTATTGTCCAAATAAATTATGGATGGTATAATACTCCTACGTGCGATGAATCGATGAAGTGCACGGGTTTTACAAACAGTCCAAGTGCTAGAAATTTTACTCATAAGCTGGCGTCCTTAGGGAATCCAGTACCTCTCTCTTAAACGAGCCAAGACTTGTGAAGAGCAATCATGTAGAGTTCTTTCGTGCATACCTTTTACAATGAGACTTGTGATTTTTTTATTCTATTTTTTACGGTGATGCCAAAGCTCAGGGGATAGGCTATGATGCTAACCACTGCCTTGAGGTAGAGGAAAGTCGATATGGTGTGTAGCCGCGTGTAATAACCCCGATTATAGCCCACCAATTGGTCACCGTCAAGGAGCCTTATTATGTAAGACGAAAACGAGACAAATATTTAGTCAAGTTAAGTGTTAAGTAATTTATTCGTTTTGTTTTCGTCTTATATAATAAGGCCTAAGGACCTGCCCAGGCTCGTCATTTTCCATGGAAATAGTACGCTCACTAGTCGTCTGAAAGAACTACTTAGTTGGGGCATCCAGTTCCCGCGACCAGTTTTCGGAGCACAAAGCAAGCTGTGCTTGTACGTTAGCCGCGCCCGAGAGGGTAACTATGGCTACATTGGGTTGGGAAGCGCTCCAATCCGAGATATTTTGGCCGATAGAAACGAAATCTGTTATCGGCTCCAATTGAAACGCGTCGAAATAAAGGACCGAATTTACAGCTTGCCAGCATCCCACCATTGGCTGAAATTTAGAAAAGCTTCCTTCATCACACGCCAGTTGTGTCAAAACTCGATTAATTCCCATTTTGCAGGAAAGAGGCCATCTTTTTAGAGTTAATGATAAATTTTCAAAATTGCGTTTTCAAATTTCGGCTTGGAAGTAAGTACAAGAATGTAAATGGTGTAATTTTTTAATAATTTAAAAGATTAAAGAGAACAGATTTGTAATTGTCTCCTTTAAGGACAAAATTTTATAAGTGCTAGCGTGAAAATATCATCGTTTGATTGGTTTTTCTAGCTTCCTGATCACTTGGGGGCTGTTTACTTTTATTAGATGTCAATTTTACGTAATTTCGTATAGAGATCCAAACTACCATACCATTCCAAAAATATGTTAAACTCGAATTTATACACAATTTTACTACCACTCTCTTCCGAATTTATTTTTACCTATACTTATTAGAGAAAATAGCCTTAGACTTTTTTGATCTTGTCTACAGTTTATTAAATTTAAATCTTTTCTATATAGTTTAGCTGGAATTTATACAATTAAATCAAGTGCTGGTAGCATATTTACCAAGTTTGGACGTTTTTTATGTTTAATTTCAGGACGTGGTATTTCACAATGAAGCCTATACAAACAGTGCCAGCAGTGGAGAAGGAAGTCCCGAATATGAAATTGCCGGCGGTACAGAGAAAACTACAGACCAGAATGACGGTTCTTTGTCGCCACAAAGAAATCAATCATTTATCGCGGCTGTTATAAGTGCCATTAAAAGCGCGACAACCTCTAGCAAGAAGTTGACACGGCTTAAGAAGCAACACGACGACCGTAATGGAGGTAAACAACTTTCCTTTACCGTTTTGCTCGCTATACCCAATCTCAAATGGCAAAATATTTTCAGACGATTCAGACTCAACAGAGATGCTCGACTCTGAAACGGAGCCATGCCTTATGATGGACAACGTTCTCGAAGATGTCCCAATGCATGACTCACATTCCCACAACATGATTTCATCCAGTGGCATGATGATCTCGCAGATAGATGTTCCCTCCGATATAATACACGGTGATGAGTCCCTGCACAACTTGTCCCAGGCGATCGCGAATCGGCAGCAGATTGAATTGCAGATCAGTTCGATGACAGCGCAAAAAACCCCTCAAATAAGGTGACTGCTCATTTCTGGACTGCTGAACGTTCATCAGCTAAATGGAATTTATCTTTTTAAGGAATCAATCAGAACAGAGCGCATCCGACGACGTCAGTGGACACGACTCGGTCGCCGAAATACCATCGATCAGCGACTACTGTTCTGCGCAAGCACTTGTGGATCAAGTGATCGAAGTCGATAATTTAGTAACGAAGCTACTCAAAGTTTTAAGACTGATTCAAATGGATAACGATAATTGCATCCAGCAGCTCATTTCCGACAAGTATGTGGCTTTGATTATTTTACAGCTTTTGTTTGAGTCGCTCTGGCGGTAGAATGTGTCTTTTCAAGCGAGTCCGTAGCTCTAATAGAGACTCTTTGCGCTTATTGTTTTATGAAGAAAAGCCACTTACTTGACATACCCTCAATTAATTGTAATGACCCTATTATTCTTGGCTTTATTGTAGAAACAAACTTCAGCTAAACAAAGAGGAAATGCTGGAAAAACTGAAAGAGTACGAAGATATGAACGTGAAGCTTAGAGACGAACTAGTAGACGCCACCCAGCAACTGATCCTAAAGGATAACGACCTATCGACAAGCAAAAGCGAATTACAACGTCATCGAAACGAAATCGATGTAAGGTTCTAAGGGGATCACTGCCCCCCTCCCCTGCCTTTGGACCCTAAATCAACCCCATTACTCACAAAAACAAACCCACATAATCACCCCATAACGAAAAATCATCTTAGATTCGCTTACCCTTTACCGATTTGGTTTAGCAATTAACAGTTCCAATTCGTTTGTATTTATTGAAGTAGCTAGTGATAACGTTTTACATCTGGTTCACGTCATTATTGTTTGTCATTTGTAATAAAAGAGTTTTTAAGATTTTCGTTTGTTTTTATTTTAGCAGTTTACTAATTATTTAACAAGACTTTTGCTAGTTTGGATTGGCAACACTCATACGACAGTAGATATGTAAGATATTTTGTACATAATGCAAGTGGACAAGCATGTAACAAATCGAGTTTGATTCATGCGTGATTGCCTAGGCTATCAGGGACTTCATCTGGCTTATTTGTATTTTAGGTTCGATTGCATCGTATCGATTTTATTTGAAATCTCATGCTTTTTAATATTTGCTCAGCAATTGCATTCAGTAGTGATAGCGATCTTAGAACTTTACTCGCTTTTGATTAGACTTTTCAGAGTCTTCAATTTTAGGTACCTTATTTGTTTGCAGGTTAAGTCAGCAAGATTTCAGATTGGTTAGTGATTTTTCAAGTATTCACTTATTTAACCGTCTCATCTTCAAAATAATTGAATAATGACATCGTTTGTTTGAAAAGCTTTTTGTAAATAGGGCCATCGACCAGGTGTTTATTTTTTTGATATGAAAAGTAGCAAGTCTAACAGAGAACAAAGCAGTGAAAGAACAAAATATTTTGGGTTTTTTCTACTAGTGAATTTCGTGTATATTATAGGTAGCAAGGCCTCATTCACTAAACCTGCCAAGTCCAGGCCTACTTTATTTTAGTGTCCTTTTTATAAATTTTGAATTCGATACGTGATCTTGATTCTGCGTTTAAAACCAATTTATTAATTCTTTTATTTATGTTCAATAACACATGATTAATTGATTTATTTCAAATCTGCATGCACGAAAAATGAAACAGAAATCGACGAAAATGTTTACACAAACGTTATACAAGCGACCAACAAAAAGGAATATACTTTTCAACTTGTTTTCGGAGTTGTTACTGTCGATTTTCGTCTTCATTTTTTTAGTTTCACTTATTTAGGTTTAACTAGGATGTTTATATTTTGCAAACTCGGGATTGTATGAGGTGTCGAGAGTAGGGTTGCTGCAAGAAATTCGAATTTCGAATAAACTCAGGGCTCAACCCGAATTAAGAGCGATTTTGAGTCCGATCAGAAGTGAGTTTGCTCAATTTTGAGTTCGGGCAAATTTAAATCAACTCTAGTTTTGAATCCACTCATACTGTATATGCTTAATTCCAGAATTCACTTATATTTTATTGTAATCTAAACTGTTACTTGAGCTTATTTCACTGATTTTCTGTATATAGATTTTAAACGTTGTATAACACTGTACTTTCTGTTATCCAAGATTAATCGCATGAAACTATCTTTTTAAACAAAATATTTTTAATTATGTCTTCCCAAATTGATCCCATAATTGTGCATTTTCATTAGATATAACTGATATTTAAATGCGCTGAACGGAATATAACACATTGGGCACCGCAGAGCTAGGCAAGTAGAATAGAATAGAATAGAATTTTATCAATTTAAATCGTACAGAAGATACAAGATCTTGTCAGTGTACATTAATTATCGGAACGAATTGGGTAACACATAATCTAAGCGAAGCCTACATCTAGAAAAATAAAATAATAAAAGAAAAAAGATATGGAGAAGCAAACAATAATAATAATAAGCCCAGTGGTACAATATCAACGAAAAATAATAAATAATAATCTACAAACTAAAAATTACAACTAAAAAAAAGAAACCCACACTTCACAATCACACGTGTCACCTAAGTTATTAAATCGGGAATCTGTCTTAAAAACACACCACGAGTTGCCTGGTGTTAGGGAGAGAATTCCATTTCTTCGCAACTTGAACAAAGTAAGACTTCTCACCAAACTTGGAAGAACATCGAGGGATCTTATACTTCAGGTGCCTAGAGGACTGTAAGAACTGCAGCTTGTCAAACAGATACGATGGTATTCCATATGATATAAGGTCATACAGAAATATGAGTTGCCGCCATATCAGATATGCCTCTATAGACGTACCGAGGAAGTCATTGATGTAGGTTGATATATGAGCATATCTTGGTAGTTTATAAATATAACGTACTACGTCATTAAACGCTACAACCATCCGCCTATGGCATCTCGAGTCTAGCTTGCAGAACACCAGGCTACAGCAGGAGAAGTGAGCCAGAAGTACAGTTTTCGCTAGTTTCAAGCGTAGGAAACCCGAGAGGCAGAGGCAGAGCTTACCCATAGCTGGCGCAGACCGCCATATACTTTCTTCATCATCTGGTTAATATGACCACAGCAGCTAAAACAGTTATTAATTATGCAACCTAAGTTTTTAATAGAATCGACATACTCTAACGTTGTATCACCAAGGTAGACATAAGGAAGATCCGACACTCCCAACGCCTGTCTATAAACTGCCATGCATTTGGACTTAGAAGGATTCAGTGCCAGCATATTACTAACTGGCCAATCGCTAATGTGCTGCAGGTCTTCATTAACTCGGTCCACTACACAGTCCTCGACTAGGCCAATAGACTGCTGAAATATAACTGAACATCGTCCGCATATAAGTGCACATTAGAATGACAGGCAATGTTCACCAAGTTATGTAAACACATAAAGACTGAAAAAGAGAGAGCCCAACATTGAGCAAGTACCAAAGAAAAAATACTTAAGTACAAGTACCGAAGGCCTAAGTACTTTAGCGCAAGTACAATTTCCGCATGTAAAAAAAAACTCTTCTTGTAACTAAGTACTGAGTTCTACTAAAAAGTGCTGAGTACATTCTAAAGTCCTTCTTTACAATCCTTGTACTGCTAGTCTTTTGTACATAATAAAAAACTATTCACTGACAAGAAAAATAAGCAACCTTACTAAAAAAAACACTCACAGATGTCAGATGCCTGAAACGTTAGGCAAAAGAACTTCCAAACCAAAACGTTTCTAAGAAAGCCTGTTATTACTTCTAACCTTTTATAGGAAAGCAAACAGAATCTGCTGCTCATCTTTTGTTGAGTCAGTTGCACTCCCAAACAATTCCAACAAAACAATCTGAAGGTATCTATCTCTAACCCTTCACAGGAAGCTAAAGAGAATCAGTTGTGTAACTCATTTGTTGTTGAGTTTTGTCCAGTTCGTAAAATGCTATTCGTAAAACTATTGGGCTTTATAGGAATCGCTTGAAAGTGCAGTGGAGCAAATTAGTTTTGAGTTTAAGCCTTCCCAGTAGAAAATGGAAGCTTTCCATATGTATAATAGATGCATTCCATAGAAGGTTGGAAGCATTCCTCTTGGTATCTCGCTTAATTTCTTTTTAACACAACCATGTCCGCGCAAAGAAGGTCTCAGATAGGCACTTAGTACCGATTACAACAAAACAGAATGTATGAGTAAAGCCAGTTTAAAGTCTTTTCATTTCTGTTTCATATTGTGAATGTCCAAATTTACTACTTTTTACAGATTATAAATATTACCATTTAAATACAGTTATCATAAAATAATACTCTAGAACTTCTCTTATAAGCATCGTTTTGCCCTTACTAGGAAGAAAAATAGCGAACGTAAATTACTTAGTCTCTGAGTTCATTTTTCTTCCAAAATACTTCCATTTCATTACTTTAGAAGGTATCGTTTTTGTTTTACTGGGAATGTTACGTTCCTTTCAGATTCCTCCCACAGGAAGGCCTTCCTTATTATCCTACTGGGTTGCGAGTGCAGGGCACACTCACAGTCAAACTGTTTATTTTTCTACGAAGTGTTAGATATCTTCTTATATGTAGGTACTTAGATAATAAATTCAGAAATAATTAAGTACAAATCTTGGGACTTAAGTACAAAGCTAAGTCTTAATTGCAATTAAATAATTATATTGCAAGTACTAAATAGAGGGGTTCAAAAGAATTGAAGCCTAAGTCTTAAGAAATGAAAATATCTTAAGAATACTTAAGTACTTTTTTACTTAAGTATTGCTCAGCCCTGAGTGCCACCGGTCCGTCCCGCGGAAACACCCCTTCACAGACTAGGGTCTCACCGATGCTTTCCGCAAAAGCACTTCTTCATAGACCAGGATACCACCCGTGCGTCTCCTTAAAAAATTTGATCCCGACAGGAATCGTGTCATTGCTTCAACTCATGGGGATACGGTGCTCTCCTCTCCGTTTTGGACGAGGGGAAGGAGGATGAAGCTGCTCCCGAACATACAAACGTACATAAAGGCACAAAATTGGGACAAGATGTGAATAATATGAAAAAGTGCTACAACCGAAGCACTATTCATATACTGCACGTCACGGGATGAAATTCATCCGCTTGGTCTGCTTTGACGTTGATTGACGGTGGTTCTGTTGAGACTCCTAAGAGAGGCCTAAATTCTACTGATTCGGGCGTAAAGCCGAATTTGCTCTTTCGGGAGATTTGTCTGCTTGTATACCTCCTTGCCGTAGGGCGATTCATAGCGTCGTCGACGCCATCACGTCGACTGATCCTTCCACTTGATAATGAGGCTGACGCTGGGGATGGTAAGGAGGCATCCATTAGTGGAGTAGCGCCGGATATGGCATCTGTTCTGTATTTCATCTTCCGACTTGATCCCACTACTTCGACTGGTTACGTTGTAGATTATGTCCAGGCAAAATGTAATTTTCCTTCGTTCCAATTAACTGTAAACTTATTAATTCTGGTCGCCTGCATAGGTTGGTTCCCTCCATTTGTGTTCGATTCAATTTCTTCGCCAGGTTTCTGGCCAGATGGCATTGTTGTATGCGAGTTTCTATCTGGCAAAAAACCTTCACGTATGTCCCCAGGGCAGGAATTATGCGTTCTGTTGTGCCATGTATAAAAAATTAGGAAATCTTTCCCTTTACTATCAAAATGCGGAATAAGGACTAAAACTAAAGACATCTTGTAATCCTCACTTTCAAACTGCTTTGGCTTCATTGCTTTAGCGGAGACGTGGTTGCATCATAGATTTTGTGGTGCAGAACTTTTTGACAAGTTCTACCAAAGTTTTCGTAGAGACAAATGTATTGACTCCAATGTACCTCCACGCCTCATATTCATCTGCTGTGAGCCAGAGTAACGAACCGAATTTCCTTTTTAACTTTAAGAAGGAAAATCTTACAGACCTGTTGAATAGACCCGTTTCTATTGATTTTAGGGTTCTCCTTTTTAATGATGACATTGGCATTGATGTTATCGTATTTTACTTCAAGATTTTTGAAGTATTCACCTTTAATGTCCCCCTTGAGCGCCTAATATCATCTTCCACAAAATTTTTTTTATAATCTATGAGAAATGAAGTTAGTGAGGCCGAAGGAGCACAATAAAACCTGTCATGTAATGTGTTACAGGCTCGGTAGCGTGGATCATAGTAAATCAATAAAAGAAAGTCCTTTAGATATTTGAGCGGAAGGTCCTGCGCTCTATTTATGACGCGGAATCTGAGACAGAAATAGTGAATTCAGGCAAAGAATAGGCTATGATTATATGGATCATTATAGTTGAGGTCGTCCATCCGTTAGGACCGTGTTCCACTTTGACCTAAAGAGATCTTTTGTGACCGATCCAATTGTGTTATCCGTTAGAGTTTGAGCCCAGTCATAATCCTGTTTGGAGACAACTGCTTAATATTCGTAAGCGTTCTAAGTGCCTTCCCGAAGTGACTTAGCTTTAATCGATATAGGGCTTCGCACTGAAAGAACATGTGTTCTCCCATTTTAACCTCTTCTATACAGAATCGGCATTGATCGTCTTCAGCAAGACCTATTTCCTTCAAATAGTAGTTTAATGGACAGTGTCCAACGGGGAAACCAGTGATTGTATACATCTCAGCCTTATTGAATGTCAGATGCAATTTTGTCCTCTACGAATAGGTAATAAACACTTTCGCCTGTCTTAGTCCTGGGTGATTATTCCAGTCTCCCTCATTAATCATTGCAATTGGCTTTTTTAATATCCGCAGGTTCTGGTTCACTGAAGAGGGATTCTGCTCTGTTCTTTACAAGACGCTGTCTAACTCTGCTAAAGGATATTTTTGCGCCAAGTGTGCTTTTAACGCGCCCACAGATCCCTATAATGTATCAAGAAATTTCGAGATCCTGTGATGTGGACCATAAATCCCTATGTCTGTTCTCTCTTTCATCTTAGAATCATCCGTGTATTAGACAAGTGACTCCCGTGCGAAAATCATATCACCAGCGTGGCATGTTTGTCGATCGTTTAAGATCACCTTGAACGTAAGAGATCGGAAGAGCA